>VYXB01005619.1:999077-1093552 GCA_013397135.1 Pachyramphus minor
AAACCAACCGATATTAAAGAGCAGCAGCTTTGTTTTTCCTAATAGGTATCAACAACAGTATTGATTTTAGAAGCTGTGATTGTGTTTTATTGTGAGATTCACTTCGATCCCTAGCTTTCCACATAGAAAGATTTTTAAACAACTTTAAAATCTGAATTACTCAGGACTTTTACTTACATCCAAATTTGCACTGAGAAATGATTTATGGATCTCAAGCCCTATACATTAGCTTGTTTTTATTTCAGAATAATTTTATTAAGTTTGATATGGAACAAACTGAGTATTCTTACCAAAATGTCAACAGCTGAATCACTAAAAAATAAAAAATCACAGGTAACTATAAGATAATTTAAGTTTATGCAGTAGAGGAGAATGCATTATAACTGCATGCTTCAAATTACAAGGACATACATTCTGTGCACATACAACCATGGAGAGAAATTTGAGAAATAATGGTGACCTAAAGGCTGCTTAATAAAGCATGTTAAAGTACTAAGGAGTCTGACACTGTAAAGCACAGTTTTTACAATAAAAGATGTATTGGGTTAATATGGCTACTCACTGATGCTTACCTGACTAAATATCTTTGCACATTAAATCAAAGATACTTACAATCAGTCTTAAGATAAACCAGCTTTCAAATTTTCTAATAAAGAGCAAGCATTTTTCCTACTGAAAACAGTGGAGTTTCACAAGGTGCTTTTAAAAACCACAGCAAGATTCAGAAAAACAAAACTTCTGCTTTTATATTATTTTGGTAGCTATTTCAGGGACTTTAGCTAGCAGTTATCATGTAAAAGGAGAGGAGAAAACTAAAAAAAATAAGCACACTTATAAGAAAATAAGCTTAATGTGCTAAAACACATACACAAACATCTGAGCAGTATTATTAAAAATAAAAATTTACAGGAAATTATGTTGATTAATGAAAACAAATTAATTCCATTGAATGAAATTAAATACAGCACTGAAATTCATTGCACAGCACTAAATACACTGATGCAAACAATAAAAGCTCAAAGACAGAGCTGCATCTCCAAAAGTTGACATTACTGTAATTTTAAAGAGTTTGTAGCTACGTGCATTTCAAAACATTTTTCAATATTGATCTTTATTTTATAACATATTTACATTCAAAGGCAAACCACTAAAGCTCAGCTCTTACTGTCCTCTGGGAATAAATTAGTTGATCTCTTTGGCTATAATCATCCTACATCAATATTTAAAATACATAATATCATTTTCAGCATTAAATAAGTTCCTAGGTAAACATATAAAACTACCAAAATAAACTAGGTCTAAATAGTAAAGTCAGCAAAAGACCTGAATTACTGTATAGTGATTTTAGGTTTTTGAGCCCAACTGTGTATCCATGAGGAATATAATGACGTTATATTGCTTTTATTGCTGAAAATGTAATCCGAGCAAAGCAAAGGAGGAATGAACCATCCGCAACCCAAACAAACTTAGTGAATGCAAAATGAAAAGCAACATCAATTTCACCGCAGACAAACCCAGTCACACAGATTAAGCAAGCACAATACTGGTACGTCTTATCTCTGACCACAGGAGGAGGGTAGACAGATTCTACAGGATGAAGAAATTCAGACTATGTAATAGGCAGAATCAATTGTTACCTGCCTCAATCAATGCAGCTCCACTTTCACTGTTCAGCAGCTCACAAATAATTAAAGTTATCCTGGACAAAAACCTCATCTGTAATGACTAGCTAACCGCCACCATGACAAACTTCAAAGTCAGTGATATCAATCTGAATTCAATAGTGTGGAACTGGATATAGCTGATGAATAAGTATGAATCTTACCCTGATGGTCCATGCACGCACTTCATCTGGGCCTGCAGTGAAAAAGTATTCTAGTTGGAGTGCTGCATATCCAGCCTTAATGATCTTTGCTAAAGCACTGAAAAAAAAAAAAAGGAGAAAGAATCCAATTCATTCAGCAAATACATATAAAGCAGCTAAATGCGCCAAGTAATCAATTTACATGGAAAGACATCACGTATTTTGAAGATACCAGGTCTACTTTTTAAGCACAGCAATAATTGCAGTAGCCTTTTACTTTGAACTCTCTTCAGAAGAACTACTTTTTTACTGCAGAATCAAAAAGACAGTATTTTGATTTGTTTATTTGGCAGACTACAGAAACATGGGATAAATATAAATCACTCTATCAGGCAGCACTTTTGGTCTCATGCAATTTTCAGGACTCCAGGTCATGAAAGCATATCTGTTTGAATGAAATTCAATATTGAAACAATTTATTACAGTTCTTCAGAAAATTATGGCAAAATTTTCTCCATCATCCTCATTCCCCATGGATGACGAAACAGTTTTGGTGATCATTCCTTCTCAAAAATATACATAACTAATACCTATGTTATAATTAAAACACTGTACAGAGATGACAGATGACAGTTAAAAACTTAATTTAAAATAAATCTTTTCACTCTGTCTCATTGTAAAGAAAGGAGAAGATTCTCTCTTTATAATGGTAATTACTCTGTCATTTATTATTCTATCAGCGCAAGCAATTAAATTACTGCAAGGAAATAGTTGATAATAAAGTGTAGGGAAAATGAATGCTAATTAACCTTTGTGTCATGTTCTCTTCCAGATACTTCTGTTTCTCCTCAGCACTCATATCTTGCAACTTGAGTTCCAAGGCCCCACTAAAAGGAATGACCAAAGCACCCGGGTCGTGCTTGTCCACCCACTCTTTAATTTTTATCAACCTGTAGACAACAAAGGGCACAACATTATCTTGTAGTGCATGCATGGCTGTACCACATTCATTATTATCAAGTAGCACATACATATTCATAAGAATTGCACGGATTTATGATGCCATCTTTTTGTGTATTGCTTTCCAAGGTCAAGGCATTAACAGGCAGCAATTGCTTCAGGTGTACTCCATTAACATTTCACTGTTTCTTGGTTTCTGTTTGGCATTTAATCTATCAGAAATAGGCATAATTTGGGACAATAACTAGGTGTTTGGTAGAGGTTAAACACTTGCAACCTGAAATGTATGAATAAAACTTTCTGAGATAAAAATGTACTTCCAAGAGGGATATTTATCAAATGTGGTAAAACTGAAGGCCTTCAGTTTTTTCTGATTTTTTTTTTCTTTTTAATAAAATAAAAAAGCATCTCAGTAGCTAGGGCAGCTGATATTAGCAGAAAGAAAAGAACATCATAAACTCCTATATAGCAAGTCACACCCTGCTTTTTCTAGCTATTGATCTTGGAGTATGCCACAGTTGATGAATACAGGGCTGTGTTTCTACTAGTTTTCCCCTCCTTTCCACTATTGACACAGGACAAAGCTTCTGGATATTACAGTATGATTATTTTTAAATAAACAATAAAATTTCCTGTTTCTCTTCATCTTCAATAACTGGCAGCATCCATAGTAGTTTGGTGTTCATAATTTTTTTTACTTGAATGAAACAACAAATTTAGAGCTACAGACTTATGGCGGTAGTTTTTCAATGTTCAATATCCTATTAGAGTTAAGCAAAACCAGCAGCCTCCTGGCAGCCAGGAGGGCCAACAGTGTCCTGGGGGGCATCAGGCAAAGCATCACCAGCCGGTCGAGGGAGGGGATTGTCCCGCTCTGCTCTGCACTGGGGCCTCACCTTGAATATTGTGGCAGTTTTGGGCGCAGCAATAGAAGCAAGATATTAAGCTCTTAGAGAGTGTCCAAAGGAGGGCAACGAAGATGGTGAAAGGCCTTGAGAAGAAGCAGCTATGAGGAGCACCTGGGGGCACTTGGTCTGTTCAGCCTGGAGAAGAGGAGACTGAGGGGAAACCTCACTGCAGTTACAACTTCCTTGGGAGGGGATGAGGAAGGGCAGCCACTGATCTCTTCTCTGGGGTGACCAGTGACAGGATCTGAAGCTGAGTCAGGGAAAGTTTAGGTTGGATACTGCAAGAAGTTTCTTCACCCAGAGGGTGGTTGGGCACTGGAACAGGCTCCCCAGGGAAGTGGTCACAGCACCAAGCCTGACAAAGTTCAAGAAACATTTGGATGATACTCTCAGGCACATGGTGTGATTTGTGGGGATGTCCTGTGCAGGGCCAGGAGCTGGACTCAATAATCCTTGTGGGTCCCTTCCAACTCATAATATTCTGTGACTCAGTGAAAACTTCACAGCAACAGCTGGTATTAAAAAAATCTCTCTAAACACAGGCATCACATTCATGACTTCAAGTACTGTTTATTTTAAATTTAAGGGAGACACTTACAAATTACCTGTAAAGAGTTCCCTGTTATTAATAGGGCACTAATTCTGAACAGGTGTGAATAGTAAGAATGACAACTCTGTATGCTCAGTAAGCAAACACACGAGGCATGGGAATACTTCCTGTACGCAAATAACCAAATTACAAAACATGGTACTTTGGGTGCCAGAGATGTTTCAGACCTGAAGCACCCACTATACAGCACAGGGCTTTATGCTTGCTGAGTTCTTTTTCTTACTCCTGATAATCTGCAAGATTTAGACTAAGGTTTTAACTGCTATTATACTAAAGTGCTTTGAAACTGTGGCCTGCAAACCTTTAAATAATCAATGCAAATGTCACTTCAGAAAAAAATGAACTGAACCACAAGTTCATCAACACACATTTGTCAAAGAAAATAGCAGGGGATCAGAGCTATTATGAGATTAAGTGCATGGCCCACTGAGTAGGGTTTTACATGGGACAAAGAATATAGAAGTTCACTCAACAGTTTTCACACGTTTGTTATATAAGGCTGGTCTTCTCTCATTTACTTATGTAAATACCCACCAGTGTTTTTCAATCCTCATTATACTAATCTTTTTTTCTGCCAGTTACCCAATGAAAACATAGTCTGGTATCCAGGACTGATACTGAAACACTACTCCCTTCAGAAACATCTGAATTGAAAATCACACTTAAGGTGTGTTTCTGAATGTGACATTTAACAGCACTTATAAACCCATCATTTGTAGTTTACTAATTTATTTTGGCTAACAAACTGGGTATCAAAGTTCTGAGCTTAGAAATGCCAATTTTATACAGAAAATACATCTCAAAAATAATCTAATGTTCTTAAGTATACTTTAACATGTGTGCATACATCCTTTAGATATTTTTTTAATCTAACATTGGTCTCTAGGCTAATTCAATAATGTGCCAAGTGAAAGACAGAATGAAACATGCAAACTTGAAAAAGTGAAATGAGCATTAATGTCAAAAATTGGATTCAAATTCTGTTTGGTAAATATGGTCATCATAACTAATAAACTAAGAATTATTGTGGAACAACAAGATAAGAAATAATTACTTTGGCTAAAACACCAATTCAGAATAATAATAGTCTTAGACTGTCATTTTAACAGCTTTTCTATTGAGTCCTTAGAGGGATTATTTGCATTCCTCAGGTATTCTATTGTACGATTCAGATGAATAAAGACTTACAAATCATTCCTCTACCGCCAGTGTGAGACTTTGATCCAGTGAATACACCATTGTACCTTAACTATAATTGGCAAAAAACCTGACAGTGTAGAGCATCACAAGCTTAATAACAAAGGAGAATATCTCAAAGTGTTGACAGATGATCTTCATAATGCAGGAGCAGAGCTGGTACATTTTAGCAATAAATGAGCACTGAGGTCTAAAGGTCTCTGAAGTGACTGACATCAGACCTGCTACAGCCTCACTAAAAGAATAAGGTGCTGCATCTCACTCTGTACAGACAGTCAGGTTCTCTGCCAGAGTCTTTTACTTTCGTGACTTTCAATGTCACAGGAATTACTAAAAAGTACCAGGGAATTCCCGTAAAGGTGATAAAAATAAATAAACAAAAATGTAAACACTCAAATACAAATATTGATATATTTCAAAATTACATTTTCTCCAAAGCAAAACACTTGGCTAAAAATCAGTAAAATAATAATGCAAGTTTGCTTTCCTGTTAGGGATAACTAAGTGTGCTAAACAGAACAAAATGGTCTTAACAAATGGTAACTATTAATGTCGAAGTTTGTTTTACTTGAGCACATAATTTTTCCAAGGAAATTATGTATGTCTGTAAAAGGACAGCATTAGTACACTCATTCGGGCCTTTGCTAAAATAAGCAAATCCTGGAGTATCTCTCCATTATTTCATGCTATACTTGAAAATGAATAATGAAGGGTTTTAGGCTTAGAGAAAAGACTTTTGACACTTAGGACAAAAACACCACACACTAAAAAAATGAAAAGAAAAAAAAAAACCAAAACAAAAACTCCCAGCAGCAGAACCGACAGCACAAATGACCATGATTAGCAGGTGAAACTACTTTAAGAAATAAGTAACTGCTCGAGGTGAAAACCCTTCTTCACAAAGTAAACTGAAAACTGTGAAAACAGTGTACATGTGAAAAGCAATTTAAAATACCCTCTTTCCCAATCAGATTTTTGAAACTGTCATTATTAGTGGAGTTACAACTAAACTCTGATCATACAACATAAATCAGAAAGAAGAAAGCTTATTCTAGCACTACTCAGTAATAACAGCGAGAGAACTCTGACACCCAACACCTACTGAGGTGGCTTGGTTCTTCCCTCCCATGTGGAGAGAAGGAGTGTGCCAACAGCAACTACTGAGGGTTCCTGAATTGAAATTTGATTCTATTTGCCACAAAATAGACAAAATATCCTTTCTGGAAAGAAAATACAGACCCAAGAGACAGCAAGACATCCATTCATTCTGTGACGGCAAAAAGAAAATCATATGTACAACTGTGTAAAAATCTGACAGAAGAACAAAACCAAGGCAAGTGCAAAAACAGATCTGATTCCTGTGAGTGAAGGCAGTTCTCAAAATCCTGACAAGGAAAAACAGCTAAGAGGAATTCAGGTGCTCCCTTCCACCTAACACTGTTACTGTTACTTGGTAAGGAGTATCAGAAGCATATCAGCATATTTACGGGTGCCAGTGACTTCGAGTGCAGAAGGATCAGGACAACTCCCAGAGTTAACTCCTGATAGTAAATCAGACCGCAGAAGACCTTGGAGAAAGGTTTAAAAATTATGGCATTCACTGAGAAGGCCAATAAGCAAAGAACACCAGAAAGGGGAGCTGTACAGAAGCGGATGTCTTTGCTTTAAAATGGTGATGCTTGCTGAGGCAGAAGAAACCAAAACCTGCAGCCAACCAAAATAAAAAAGTACAAAAGTTGCAGAATGAACATTAACTACAAATCAATATTTGAGAGAGTTTCACATGAGAAATCCAGCTGGGAACAGAGACAGAGTTCAGATGGAAAGCTGAAGTAGTCATGGAAAAGAGAAGCTGCAGAGAAAGCTTAAGCTCAGTGGACACCTGCAAGACAAGATGATCTGAAAAACTGACCCCTGAGAAGAAAGGTGATTTGTGACAGTATGCTTTTGTACAAGCAAGACCAAAAAAAAAAACCCCATCTAACTCATGGAAGAGAAACACTTGTTTTCTGTTCTGCACCTGAACTATGACTGGAAAATGGCAGAAACAGAAGAGCATGGCAAGGAAAAAGAAAACATCAGGCAGCACAAGAAGGAAAGAAACAAATGTAGGTAAGATCAAACTAAATTATCAAAATATACAAAAGACTGAAAAAAAGATCCACAGATAGGAGTGAGAACAAGAGGACCTAGAAATTCCAACAGGCTCTTCCTGTTGGCAGTTCTGAGCAATCCTGATTTTTAAAACCTTCCAAACTCAGTCTGTTTAGTGCTTGCTAAAGTTTTCCATATGTGTAGCCTAAGCCACCTTTATTTCAATTTAAATACATTAGTTAAACTGAGCCTGTAGGCTATGAACTGGAAATATGCACTCTCTATTTTTTTCTTAAAACTTGAAGTCTTTTTTATTTTGAGCTTTCCTTATAAACCACATAGCACTTCTAACTTTGAACCTATTCTCTGGAATCTTTCCAATTGGTCTAAAAGTTTCTGGAAGCATACAGTACCCAATGGACTGCTCAGAGCTCTCAATAATAACGTCTTACAAGCATTAAAAATAGCTAGAGGATTAACTCAACTTTCAGGCGATTCTCCTGTTTATTAAACCCAGTCTAGCATTTGCTTTTTTGTGACAGCACTGCAACATTATCTCATGCTCAGTTTATAACTTACTATGTGACCCTGCTTGGCTAGCTATCTTAATACCATGTTTGCATAGTTAATTATTCCTGCATAAAATCTTTCTCAGGAGTTGCACCATAGCTGTTTTTTTTCCTAATGATTTCTTCTATTTCTTGACATGTTCCTAAATTACCATTTTGTTCTATATATACACAGACATCTCCTAGTTTGGGGGTCATCTACAAATTTAACAAGAATGCTCACAATCCAGCTCATTAATGGAAACAGCTAACAGTATTCAACCAGCAGCCACTTCTGTACCTCTCATAATGAGATATTCTTTGTTTGGGAATTGTATCACTGGTAACTGTGTAATATCTTCCAACCAGTCTTGCACACTCAACTCCCAGTAGTTTCCATCTTGTTCCAACATTTCCTATCTTGTTTATGAGAATGTTGTAAGGCATTGAAACCTTTAAAGGCTTAATAAAAATCCCAATACATAGTATTTTTTTCACTACATGCAAGACCATTGAATTTATCACAAACAAAATATTAGTCATAGGACAATTTACATAAGTCATAAACAGACAACATGAATTCATGAAGATGACCGGGTTGCCTTAAGAGAACTAAAAAGTTGAATTGTTCCAACATTTTTCTTGAAACTAAAGGAAAATACATTGACTTTAAAATACCTTGTTTCTTCTTTCCTCTGTCGCTTTCTTTTGTCTTTTGAAGCCTCTTTCATTATCCACAAATTATCTAAAATGATGATGAATTAGGCAACAATTATTTTTTTGCCAGGTTCCAAAACTACGAAGACCACTGGGTTTTGTTTATTTGGTGGATGGGAGAGGAAAATCTAATCCAAATTAAGAAAGAATGGAATGGTAAAAGTGACATGGTACTCACCCTGCTGTATCAGAATACCATGCTGTAACTCTTTATTGCTACCTGCCTCTCTTAGGGTATCCCTTTCTTCTTGCACTACATAACGAGAAAGGATGACTAAACAGGAAAACATTAAGGAGTAAAAAAGTACCTTCTTCCTCACTATGATAGTTTCCTTTTTATGAAAATCACGAATCTACAGGAGGTTTGTTACAGACCTTGGCAATCACGTTTCAAACAGTCAGTGACACTTAGGAATTTATTTTTTTATTCCCTGTTCCCAGCTGGCCAGATGGAACACAGTAATCCTTTGATTTCAAAAGGCCCTTTCCCAGCCCCCACTTTCTAGTAACAGTTCTGAACAAAAGCACTGTCTCCACACACTGGCCATACTACTGGGCTGCTCCCTGGCCAGGAGCATCCTCTCAGCCCCTCAGGACAAGAGCTTCGGGAACTCAGCACTGCATTTAACCTGAACACTTTAAGTTCCTTGATACCTTCTTACAGTCCAATGTCCATATCCCCTCCAGTAGTCACTGCATTCAGACGAACCTTACAAGAGACCAATGTGGAGAACCTGTCTCACATGTTAGATGTCACATCTCCCAACACAGACTGACTTGAGCCTTGAAACATGCAGTGGGAATAGTCTTTGAAATTTTAACCACAACATTTTTAGGGACTTGTAACACATCCCATGACCTCAGGAATCTTATGACAAAATTGATATATATAAAGTATTCATCCTACCAGATCCGGATGCCACACTTTTTTAACTTCATTGTAATTTCAACTTATACTGTATCAAAAAAAAAAAAAACACCAACAAATGTAGAAGTTCCTGATCAACACTGTCATTTGACATTTATTACAGATGGGTTTATAACTTTCCTTAACATTCTCCTTTGAAATGTAAGTAATCCCAGGTTCTCTGCCTGACGTGCATCAAAGCAAGTTCTTCCAGGGCCTTGATCTCTATTATGGCCATTATCTTAAATCCTCTATAATTCTGCAAAACCATTTGTTAGATGGGGTGACTAATATTGCACCTATTTTAGTTCATGTTGTATCCCAGATTCTAAAGAAACATTTTCAAAATGCGGACATGAGCTTCTCATCCCATTCCTTATCCATCCAGATGTTACTCTTGATTTTCTGATACCAGCTGCACACGGAGCAGGGACCCTACCAGCACTCCCTGCATACTCAAGCTGTTCACCAACAAAAATAACCCAGCAGAAAAGTAGGTTTGGGAGGGAAAATATAATTCTTTCATATCCCCCCTCTCCCACTCTTGTCTTTTAAGACGGACCAGTTCACTTTCCCACATCCCCTAACGATTATCTGTGCCAATATAACTGAAGGGCGGTGTAGGAACAGGTGAAGACTGTTAAGGACGGGGTGTCTAAACTGGCCTACCCCCCAAAAAAGAGTGATGCCACAGAGCCAAGTTCAATCAGGGATTTTGTTGTTTGTTATTGGAGAATGCTTGATTCCTGAGTAAAATTATCCCATATGAGATCACTTACAAATGGATTCTTCCAGGCAGAAAGTATTAGTTGACGGGAAGAAAAAAAATCAAGGCAATATTCTGAAAATTCATATCAAAGCACTTCATGCCCTCAAGATATAATTATGTTAACGAACTGTCTAACGTAAGATGTTAGTAATATACAGTTCTCATTTTACCTGGTCTAGAAAGCTACCTGGAGACATTGTCTGTTTAATGGTACACTAAAAACACATAAGGACACAATGCGTCACAGCTTTATACTACTGACTAGTTTTTGAATGTATTTCACATAAAGCTTTGGCTTAACTGCCATGAAACTTTTCCAGTTTGCAAGATGTGGGAACTGTGAAAGAAATAATACCAGAGAATATAATATTATCTGTTAATCAAGTACAGGCAGTACTTAATGGACAAATATTTTTATAACTAGGAGAAATAAAGCATGCATAACAGAAAAATAAAGTTTATGACCTACAAACAGTTTGAACTAAAAAATATCAAGATGGTAGAAAGACAAAGAGGCAAAATAATCCAGAATGAATTTTTCTGCTGATGTATATATATAGAGCGCCCAGTAAGAAAAGCTTTTTCAGTGCATTATACAGCTTATATAATTCCATCTAACAAAAGGGCAGTCAGGGTAACCCTATTTTAAACATTTGTTAGAAGCATCATTCATGAAGAATAAAGATCTTAAAATCCACTTTTAAAACATTCGTTTCTGATCTAATTTTCAAGACTGCAGTAATATCTCTATTCAAATTATGGTCCTCACTAAAGTGATGAAAATTAATTATGATTTAAACAATAAGGAAAATGGTACTACACTGCCACTGTACCAGCTTGCTGGTACATGAAAGGCTTACAGTCCCTAGTTCTCCTTGGTCTGCCAATTGCAAAAATAGATTCTGTTTTAACTAAAAAGAAAAAAAAGAGATAGCTGTTGCTGTCAGCAAGGATCAAGCACAGTCAAGACTGAACTGTTGATGAACCTGCATAGCAATACAAACTGCAACAAATGGTGCACATTACATTTTCTAGTTATGGGCAGAATGGGCTCCACTTGCAGTGGAGCATGTGTACTTTGGACTGGAAAGATGCCTTGTAAAGTCACATCTTGTTGTTCCTTTTTCTATAATTTCTAAAACGCACAGTTGAGAAAGGTTATCTTGAAAACTATAACAATATAATTTAACAAATGATCATTCATAAATTAGAGCAAGAGGAGGCAAATCTCAGTCACAAGACTTATGTGCAAAATGATGAAGAAGATATTACTATAAATTAATAGAAAGAATTTCTATTCCATATTCATCCTATGGCATGATATTTTTAACTCTTGTCTCTTGAAGGGACTTCTTTATGTCACATGGAAAACTGTATTCTTAAGTGTCCTGTACAAAGTAGGACAATTCATACCAACAGTTAAAACAAAGTCTCAAATATATAAACTCAAAAAATTATAAGCCATTCATAAATAGAATATTTAATTAAAAAAACCAAAACAGGTAATGCCTTAACAAGAGAAACTTTACATGAAATACATGATGGAGAACACCATTTTAAATATATATTCTTCAATTCTTTTATGCACTGTGTGCATGCAAGCAAATACAAAGCCATACTCCCAGACAAACAAAACTATCTATATAAAACTCCTGTGTAATGAAATAAATATATACAAACAATACTTGAAATAAGACACTATAAAGACTAATTGGGAATGTATTTCACCTAGTGTTAATTAAAAATTCTGCAATGAGTAACACAAATGCAGACTACAACACAGCTAGTTTTGGCTTGTGCTCATGTTACACAACAATTTAATGAAACCTAAATAAACTGGGTAAGAATATTCCCCTCTAGTTCTCTTACTGAAATATCCTCTCCTCCTCACAAATAAAAGAGGAAAACGCCTTCCTCACTTCTCCAGAATTCGCCTGTGTGATCTAATTGCAGAGCCTCTCCAGACACAGAATTCACATGAATGTTCTCTTTCGCCCTCTATCAGTTGCTAAAAATTATGTAAGTATTAAAATTTCAAGAGTCAGATATACCACAATAAGAATATTTGATTTAAAGTAATAAATCCTGCTTATTCCTTCTGCCCCTGCCCCCTTGGGGCATTACCAACTACAAACATTTTGTGATGACACAATACTACAATGCTACAATTCTATGTTTTAAGGAACAATTTTAACGAGACTAGTAAAAAGAATCAGAAGCTGGTGTACGTTGGGCTAAGTTGTGGGGTTTTTTGATGAAAAAAGATCGAACTTGCTACTAGGCTGAAATATGCTACTCAATAAATGAGAAATTAACTTTGGTATTTATCCAGACAGAGAACATCATCTAAGCTCTCAGTATAACAACAAAAGAGTTGAGTTGAATGGTTAATATTCAAACTACAGCAACTCAAAGAATACAGGGCTTTATTTCAGACACCTGATTTAGATACCTAATCTCGCTCTGCTCCCTATTTAGTTAATGAAGCAGGAGGCTTTTCTGAAGGCAATTCAAAGTACTTAAATTAGGGCCCTTTTTCTCTCTTCCTTCTTAAAGCATCTTCCCTCTCCCCTTTCCACAGGCTATTTTAGAAACTAACCCTCACCTTAAGTGCCTAAGACATAAAATTATGTGGTGTGCCTCAATCTCACCTCCTGCTGATACATTTCCCCAAAATACTGCCTAATAAATACAACAGCATATACTACACTGTCATATGAACACGTCCGTGTCCAAGTAAAACGCTAAATGAGTTTGGGATTTTCGCAGTGTGTGGAGATGCCTTGTATGAAATGCACTTCACTAATTTGAAAAGCTGTCACAAAAATGTTCAATTCCACAGACACAGTCTGTTTACCTGTCTAAACTATGGTGAAATAAAAAAAAAAATTAACAATGTCCGAATAATCTACTAAGACATACTTGTCCTAGGGGAACACTAACTTTGATTTTTTTCAGAAGCAGGAATAAGTATCTGGATCAGTGTCACACCCCATTTATCTAACAGACTAAAGGATCTGTTAGACACAGATTTTTAAGGCTGAAAATGGAACGACAAAGTAAATTTGTGCCAGAAATAAATACTGCTGTTCTGTGGGTGGGTGTTTTTATTTACAAGCACAAAATTCGATTTATTAGAAAACTCTTAGTTAACCTATCTTCATTTTCATATCAGCTATGGAATTAAGAAGTATTCAATGCCCCTAGCAATTTCAACACTATAAAAATAATTTGAATGAAAAGAAGTTCCACCTTGAAGTTACAGCACTATGGTAGGCTTTATCCTTACAAACACTAGCACTAACAATAGGATTAAAAAGCCAAACCTAAAAAGCAAGCTACTTTTATTTTTATGACTTGGCCCAGAAACCATTTTTCAATAGAAAAATCAGAACACTAGCCCAAAAACATACTAATTCATGCTTAGTCTCTTCTGAGTAAAGAAAAGGCTCCATGTGTGGTGGCACACATGATAGTTGTCAACATAAATGAAAATGTTCATGAATAAAAAACAGGCTGTATAAAGAGCTAATTACAATATTGCTATCAATTGCTAGCTTGAGCTTGCAAATCTTTCATATCATATAAATGCATTGTTTTTGACATTTCTCTGTAGCTAAACATCACATCATTTCATTTTTTAAAAGTAGTTCAAATATGCATGGGATATACTATAAGGAATGTGATCTACAGTTACAGTGAAAAGGGAAAAACTATTCCATAAATGCACAGTCATTAAAAATGTAAAACATTAATCATCTCCCAAGTAAAAAGCCACAAAAACTAGACTTCTAACAACCTCTATAAAATATTTTCTACTTTCTGTATATTCATCCTTTCTATCCAAAAGAGCAGTTGAAAACACCTCACCCAATTATGCAGTTGAAGACTAAAATAATACATACATCCAAAGCGCTAGTGACACTGTGAATTATTCAACTTGCATCCAGATGTTTTCTTATCATTAGAAACACTGTTTATTTGCTTGAAGCAACCACCTACACTCTTCTAGGACATAAGCTGTGAGAAATGTTTCAGTAACCAATGAAAAACCACTGTTCCTATTTTAATGCTCAAATGTTTTCTTCTGTTTTAGAAGTGGCATAGAATTTAAGTTGGTAAAAGATCTGCTCAACAGGCCCTAGTAAGTTAAAAGCAGACCTAGCCAAAGGAAAAATACTAAAATATCAAAGTGGGCAGTTATTCTGGGATATGATAGTCTATCCATTTCTCCACCAAAGAGTCATTTAACCAATATATACAATGCAATTTTAGTCTTAGTTTTGTTGAGCAATGATACCATGAAAGAATAAATGATGACAGAAAATAACCTTGGGTAAACCCAAGTAATTTGGTTTAAAGGAAAACATAAAGCATGTCCTGATAAATTTATTCTCTCATTGATATGACATATGATTTTCTATGCAGGAGAAATACATCTATAAAATATTTGATGGTGTGCTGTGTGTGAAATTACTCATTCAACTGGAGAAGAGGGGAAAGTAGATTTGTACAGACTGTGGACCAAATAATGCAGTAGATATGTTAACAGGAGAACAAATTGGTGTTTTAGCCTACTGCTAATCAAACCTCACAAGGATCAAACTTTGGACTGATCTTGTTTAAATACATTAATGACCTTGACACAAACATTAGTTGCATGCAAAGTTTCTGTTCAGTAGAGGAGCAGGAGACATATTCCTCAAGGAAAGTTATCATCATCAATTGGAAGAGACAGAAGGGGGATCATGAGGGGTTATTGTTCTTCAGAGCAGTCCTAACCCATCACAATGCGACAGGAGAAAGGCAAATGTAATCTACAGATCCTACTGGAAATGCTTCCCTTTGTTTAACAGAATGCATTGCATCTGCATATAAGGTATTCATGAAAGCACGTGGAGTACTACACGCAGCTGTGATCAGCTAAATTCAGAACAGGTCTAAGATTATCAGAGGAATGGGAATCTCATGTAAATGACAGAGAAAAAAACATTTATTAATGCCAGCCTTAAATGAGTACTGGAAGTAAACATCAGTTAGATAATACTAGTTAGTCTACAGGACAAAGCTGCCCGAACCACCAATGAAATAAGCCAGCCATGGAAAAAGAGACTGGATACTAGCTGAACATTTTCAACCCAAGGCAGCAGCAAGGTTCTGTGAACAGTCTCCCAATACTAAGTACAAAAAAATCAACTACTGTTAAAAACAAACAGACAAACAAACAACAAAACACCACAAACAAAAAACAAACCAGCACCTTAATTAATTTATGAAAGTCATTATACTATTCAGTTACCAACAATAACTGATTCTGTGCTGAATGCAGAGAAGGGATTACAGTAATTTAGGGATTACCGTATAGTTATAAGGAAGCACTACACTTTGTGAATTCAGAAGTGCTTAACAGCTATGCAGAAATGCAAAAGAGGGACAAAGGTCTCAATTTCATACGCAAAAACCAATGCCTCCACTGGGGAGAAGGCACAAAGAACTCAACCACCACATACTTGACTCAGGTAGTGTTAGCCAGCTGACCAGCAGCAATAGGGCTGTCAGACTGATCACTGTGCAAAAAGTCCTCCCGAGCCACAGAATATGATGCTACCTACTGTTCAGTGCCACATGTCACTGCTTTTTAAAGAAGGAATATAAATTAGGGATCACTGTTGTAAAGAAACAAGATTCAAAGTCTTGGACAACTAGACTTCGGGAGTTCTGTTATTTCAAAATATAATCTAATTAAAGTCCATTATACCATATATAGTTACCAGTACCACTCACAAGGAGAGCACAGGCAAGGCAGAAGAGGTGGCTGCAATACTTGTATCATAGTTGGCACTAAGTTATATCAAAATTTGGGCAAGGTACAATTTTTAAAATAGCACTAACTAATGAAAACACTGGACTTCTGTATTCTAATTGGTTAAATGAAGAAAATTAAGAATATTAACTTTAAAATGTGTAAACATGCAAAATGAAATTTTCCTACTTGGTATCACAAAAAGAGATCTAAAAGAGACACTAGTAAAATCCAGTCCTCCATCAGCAAATCTCCAGGCATGTAAAATGCCTTTAATATAAAGCCATCTCTTATCCTTCTCAAGTTCCACATCACTATCAAGTTTTGCTCTAGAGAAAGGGAATCCCATCATCATGAGTCTCCTACCCTATCCAACCCTACTGCACCCTCAAGTGTCCTTTGCATTCAGCAAGACAAGGTTGGTTGTAAAGGGAAGGTACACCCTGTAAAGGGAAGCAGACAACCCTTTGGGGCAGGACACTGATTTTGGAATGCACTGGCAACCTTCACCGGAACATTTTCGGACTTCAAAGTGTTTCCTATTACAACAGTAAGACACTTAATATAGCTGCACATGATTTCCAATTTCTAAAAAAGTAACCAATAAAAACACTAAATTCTAAACTGAATTCTAAACTGTACTCATTACATACTCATTACACAAACCTATCTTTGAGCTAATGGAGCTACAGTGAATACTTGCCCCTCAGCAGACTAGAGTCTGTTCTGCTATATCACAGACACTGCTAAGAACACAGAAACAAAAGCACATAGTACCTCTAAATTTCATGCCATGCTTTGTAAAGGAGAAAAATCTAGTGAGTGCAGTCTCTTCTGAACTCTTCTTCCTAAAGTATGTCCACTTTCCCATCCAACAGTTCTTCCCCTTCTGTTGCTCACTCTGCTTTCTTTTCCCATTATCCTCCAGTCTTCAAAGCTTTCCATCTTGGTACAAGAGCTCTTTAGCAAGATGCTTCCAAATGCAATCCACAAAACTGAGTTCTCCCTCCTACCCTAGCTTGGGTCACTCCCACACTCCTACCTCCTTTTATCTCATTTACCAGTTCTGGTCCTGGTCAGGGACCCATTTCCCGCTCAGTTTCCTTCATGCCTCAACATACAGAGGTACATCAGAGGCGCTTCCAAATTCCTGTTAGGCCTAGTCAATTCTTAAATTTAGCAACAGCTATTTCAAAGAAAAATTCCTTAGCCACTGTGTATCTCACAGTATTTAGCACTACATTAAACATCTACCACTGCATTTTCTTATATTTTTTTTAGAAAATAAATCATAGAAACGCTAACATTTTAAAATTCATGTTCTGCATAAATCCAATGCATATTAATAGGCTGAAATGAACTAGGCTCAAGAACAAAATACCAATTTAATAAACAAAACCAACCAAACAAAAAAACAATCCACTATATAATTACTAAAGTACCAGAGATACAATAAAGATATATCTTATCAGATATATAATATAATGTCCAGACTTCGCGAACGAAGATCTGAGGAAGGTCTTTGTACGCCTTCCAGCCTGCGCATTGGATTTATTTTAGGTGGGACACAGTGCGCGCAGAACTGAGCCCACCCTTTAATCCTAAGGTTCATCTGCCGGGGCCAAGCGAGCTTGGACAGTGGCAGCGAGGTCCTCAGGACGTAGGTGGATCGCCTTACAGGGCTGACGGGCTCCACCTGCCCGGGGAGTGTCCCCGACCGGGAAACGAACCCGGGCCTCGGCAGTTACAGTGCCGTATCCTTAACCACTAGACCACCAGGGGCTCCCTATCAGATATATACAGTAATATCTATTATAAAGAAATTATAAAGTATTTCAGTAGAATCCAGAAAAGCACAGAGCATATAGTTATACTTCTAGTACTTCTAATGCCTCCACTTATCAGATGAAATCTCTTTACACAGGCAAAGCACAAAAAATGGAAATCTAAACAGTGTAAACTGAAACATGGTACCACTAACCAATATTGTATCTTTTATGGGAAGAAAAGTTTCTCTCAGAAAAGTATGTAGTTGATAGTTTCTGTTGTGCATTCATCTAGTTCCTGTATGCTGTACTTTCAACACAAACCTGTGGAACATGCAACAAGAAACGCCAAGAGTACAAAAGACTTCATGTGACTTAATATTCTAGTCCTGGCCATGCATGTCCTCAATTTGCTATTTACCACAAAGAAAGGCCAACTATACATTATGAATCAATCAGAAAGAGGACACATTTTTTAATGTTTTAATAAAAATAATGCGAAGTATGAACTTCACAGTGATGAGATGCCTAAACCACCACTACAGCAGTTATAACATATTACATAATACTCCTTTATGGAGAAAGCTCTTTCTGAATTTGTAAAAAACTTTGTATGTTGCAACTTTCAGAAAAGCACCACTCTATAAATGCATCCCATTCATTCAGAAGCAACCCAGATTCAGTACTGTAGAAGCTAAAGGTACTCTCAATGCAATGATTCATAGTTTCCCTAATAGAAAGATTCAGCAGTTTTCAGACGAGACCTTTATTCCCTCTCTGAATAAATGATGCCTGAAATTTTTATTCTTGTTCTAATGGAATTTCAATGGCCTTCACTGCAAATCTACTGGAAATTTTCGCATATTAAGTGGAAAAAATTAAATGATGTTAACCACATTTTAATGTGATTAAGGCTGACAGGGTCATTATTTCTGCTAATCACTCAGTTTAAAAAGCTCAAACAAAACTTTGTAACAGTCAACATTTTTTCTGGTTTTCCATATGTCTACTGTAGTTGAGAATTAAAGCCATACAGAATATGAAACACAGCATGTATCATAAAAAGGATATATCAAATGTTTTCTGCAACTTGTACATGGATTTCATCATAATTAATTAGAGATTTAAAAATGGGGGGGGGAATCATTCTTACAGTACTTATACCCCTTTAGTTCTTTTGTCTTCCTCAATCAAAAGACAAAATAGAACAAGGGAATATATATCTCTTTTCCTCAAGCTCCTATTTGCTATTGAAAAAGAGAAAATATTTCTGCATATCTTTACTGTGAACCAAAAGATATGTGTAATCACTGAAAATAATTTCTTAGAGTGTGTCTGTTAGGGTCTGCAATAAGGAGTTCTGCTTATTACCGTTTAGGTTGGCATAAGCTGGAAAATGGGCATAAAAAAAGTAGAAAAGAGGTAAGTGGCAGTGATGAAGAGCAAAGAATAGATAGTTTTCAGAGTGTCTTGTAGTTTTCGTTCATGGAGGATCAACAATAGAACAGAAAATTAAGGAGAGCGCTGCTCTGGTCACGGCTCAGCTTGAGAAGCACAGCCTTACACAGCCTGCCCTCTTGCTCAAAGGTTTGCCACCGACAGCACAACTGTTGATGGAGCAACTCCCCAGGACCAACCACAGAACCCAGAAGCCTTGAGGGTGATCGAAAAGGGTGAAAGGACTTCAATTAAAAAACAGACACAAGTTTGTCTTGTTCACACTACCAGAGGAGGGGGGATGTTATTTGGGGGATTTATATTTTGTTTCTTTCTGGGTGGGAGGAAGCTGTTCACAGGTTTTCTTTGGCTTGGGTTTTAGGCTTTTTGAAGCATTACCATTTTCTGTAACGACCACCACTGTAACGCTTATTGTTGTTAATATTAAATACCACCCTCTGTGGGTCATCATTTCTGGAGGACGTGTACCTCTCATGCCATGTTATCTCTCTCTTCACAAACCCCAAACTTACAGATGATTAAAATAAACGGGGGTAAAAAAAGGTATTTCAGCATCCAAACTCATTTTTTCTACGTAAGTAACTTGCTTAATAATTAAGTTACTTAAAAGAGAATGAAAGTGCAGACAGACTGATTCACAGTGATCATTCCCATATGGTTTAATAGATACATTTCAACCTTACTGAATCACTAAAAACTGTACTACAGCAGCTTCTTGGATTACCAAAAAAAATTTAAAAACAGTAAACAGATCATTACCTTATTAAGCTTAAGATATGTGAAGATATGTGAAATTTATCTGAAAAATATTTTATTTCCTTCTTGTTCCTTGGCAAAGTATCCAAACACAAAGATTTTTAGATCTACTTTATGATTACATGAAAAAATGCTGAGTAAAAAAATACGGTAATTGATCCTTCACCTTTTCATATAAGACTTTACTTCTACCTTCCTATCCAGAATGTACTGCTAACTATTTCAACAGCCAGCAGTTTCTTTTCTTAACAAACATTTGCTTCACACCTGAATGCTTTCCATAACAAGAAAAAGAGTCCAGTGACATTAGATTATTTACTATCAAGGAGTAAACTAGGTTAACATTAATATCATATACAGCTGCAGTTCGTGATGTTCTCAAAAAGAAACATTATTGGTATTGCTGGACTTTCTAGTTTTAGTGTGAAGCCATGCACTAGCGCATCAACTAACAACCCCACTGCATTCTTGTGCTCATCTAAGAAGGGACCCTGCTGAATGTCCTAATGCATCTTATTGTGAATCTTCAGCAAATAAAACTTCATGTATGAGCTCATGATGTGCTTTGCTGCTGGAAAGTCACAGGCTCTGTGGGAAGCTTTTTATCTTCCCAGCAGTCAGTTCTCTGAGAACATCAGTGCAGCTACTGTAGTTACCTGTAGATTACTTGTATTTTCTCACATCTGTGTCCAGCAATCTAAACCATGATGATAAAGGGTCATTAGGTTTTGAGTGAGGAAGGGGATGGACTAGACAATTTGCTCTGATAAGCTCCTTGTTGCGAGTGCCGGTTTAGAATGTGAAATGCCGGGTTATGCACATTCTCAACTCAAAACCCTGTGCTCTCAGAGCACCAATTAAAAATCATATTCAGACCATCTTAAACTACACGAACACATCTTACCTGAAATTTTTACAATTAGCGGTATTGCAATAAACTAATTCTATCATGGTAAGAAGGACATCAACTGTCTATTAGCCACAAAAGAATTCAGGTACAATTACTAAGATAACTGCTGTTTGGAGCACAGCAAAGCAATTTCCCACAGTGGGACTTACAGTTCAATTTACCAGTTGGGCAAATATTTTGTGCTCTGTAGTGGTCCACAGAGTTAACAGTTACCTGTAACATTTGAGCAGTGTTACACTTGGAGAAAACTTTTTTCAACCTAAACAGGTGTTCCAGCTTTATCTGTTCCCATGAATACAGATTTTTTTCCCCAACCCTGTTCTAAGACCTCTTTTAAGACTTTTCAATTAACATTCGATGCAAATTTATGAAAGAGCCAATGATCCTATTTTCCCATTCCAAGCTACTCACAATGAGATCTTGTAAGGTATAGGCTTCTCGGAAGAGAGATGAGAATAAGGACAATGTCACCTACAAAATTATGTTAGTCCTCAAGTAACTTGATGAAGTGGTAACAGGCTTTTTTTTCTTTTTCCTTATGGGATATTCTAAATTCAGTAAAATAATAAACCCTACCCCCAATCACATGAATTAAACAAAATGGAAGAAGTCTGTGTTTTCATATGCAGCAAAACCAAACTATACCATGAATACAGTATAGAGTTCCAATGACATGGTCAGTGACAGAACTGTGAGAATCCCTTAAAATATTTATCGTGAAATTTTGCATCAAACTCCATAAAGTATCATGGTACCATATTAATCAACAGACTAACAAAGGAAAGACAAAGGAGTCACTGAATATTTCTTGGTCAATGTACAAGCCATCACAAGAAATTCAGAGATTTAAGAGTATGAAGAATATAACTCCTGCACTTTCCTCTTCTTGAAATTAAAGATTAAAATAATTACCCTTCAAACACTAACTCATCAGCTTAGGTAGTTCAAAAGGGTTTTTCTCCATTGCCCTTGCAGAGATGATGATATCCTGCTATGTTGCTTCTGAGTCTTAATTTCAAGTCAGTGAAGAAAAACAGAAGGCTGATATTTTACTCAAAAAGGTCTATTTCCAAATTGGAATAATTGTAACAATGCATGAGCTCATAACGGATTTTCCACCAAGATTCAAAGACAGCATTTGAAAGAGAGCTCTTTAATTTTATCTATTAATTTTCTTTTATATCTATGCATCTTCTAGTTTTGCCTTCTGCAAGAGAACTAGCTACATGCACCACATCTGTGGGGTTTTTTTTATTACTACATGGTCTTTAATGAAAATGCATAATTTTGAGAACATTAACAGTCTGCATCATCAGAAAAAATGAATCCTTAATAATTATTCACACACCGAGTAGCTGTAAACCGAAATCATTTCAGAAGACCTGAATATGTCAAGAACTTTGACAATTATGACTGGAGCCAGGAAACTGTAGCACTGCAGAATTTCTTATGAATTTTTCTAGTTACTTTTTATAAATGCTGTCCTAGATGACAGCTTAATGTGTACCACATGCAATATTTATTCTTCTTCAGTGTCAGACTGTCTAGCCATCCAAGGGAATACAAAGAATGTCACTTATTAGGATAAAAGCACAAGGAAGGTAATCAAGGACATATGTAACATCAGCCAATCATGCCCCATTTCAACATCCTATTCCATTCATAACAGTTCAACAATTATTTGCTTACTGATAACTTGCTTTCAGGCTGTTTGTGTTCCCCATAATGGTGGTTTGCATTTATTTTGCTCTTTAGAATTGGACACTTGCTGTGCCATGCATGTTTGTCAAAACTTTCTATCTTCTGTCAGAAATAGCTTTAGCATATCAAATAATTTCTGTTTGTCAGAAATCACTAATAGAACAATATAGTTACCTTCTACGTCGATAGGGTACTAACACAAACTAGAAATCAGAAACAAAAGGCTATAAGACACCACACACTACTGCAAGCCAGGCAGCTAAACCTAAGTTTCTATTAATATACTTTGATCATATAGCTGTGTCTCTATGGAAAGCCTAGTAAGACTCTGACTGGAATGGAAATGTACTTCAGCAAGATACTATCTGAACACAAATTCATTAACTTCATTTTTAAGCTTGGGAACTAAATTCCTTAGTAGTCCTCCATGCCTCTTGACCATATTTCTACTTACTGATTTATTTTCCCAAATGCCTACCAAAATACTTGCAGAAATCTTGTCTGCTGATTCCAAGCTATCTGATGGCTCAAGTTATGAAAAAGCATTCGTTCACAAAGACAAGACAGGCAGATAGAGGGAGCTAAAGACAAACATTTGCCCTCCATAAAGTTATTTTAAAATAATAGTAATAATAATAATTTTTAAAAATACAATGGGAAACTGAACACACATGGACATGCATGCACAGTTCATTAATCTGAGTATCCTGGCACATAAAGGTTTTATTAAATAAAAAACAGGCATAGATCTAATGGGCCTCTGAAATAAAGCATAAGCTGGAAGTACCATCACATGTTTTAGATTGACAACATGGTGCAGGTTTTCAATGTATTAGGTGTAAGATTTTCTCTTTTTTTTTTCTTTTTAATAAAAGCCATTTGGATTTAAATACATTTTTGCTTCAGAAATGTCCTACTGTGCCAATGCATGAGAACAAGAGTGAGACTCGATATACAATGAATCTGATTAATGCATTTTCATTGTCCAAGTCAATGAAGTACAAAACCAGCACATGCACTTAACTCTCTTTCAAGTATTTATCTTCTAAAGCTCTCTTCAGGCTTTAGAAACTAATGCCAAAGAACAGAAAATCCCAAACATTATTCTATTTAACTTCTCTTCAAATTAACAACAATTAAGCTCAAGCATTGCTAATAAAGGATAATAAGATACCCATGTCTCATCTGACAGTTCTTCCATTAAACATACATAACGTACAAACTCTCCTCTCCCATTTAAGCAGATTCCTGGTTTCAAGACAAGAATACATGGTTCTATCCATTGTAAAACTAGTGACTACCAACATCTGAACAGAGGTCATCAGTATTAGTCATTAGAAGAAACTCAAGTTGTGAAAATAAAATACTCTGCCAAAACTTTAGAAGGTAAGATTTATTTCTTGGGAAACACAAGCAGTTAAATGAAAACATATTTCCACATACTTAATACAAAGAAAACGAGTTGTAGATAACCATAAAATTAAAAGGAAAACTATTTTTTAAAAAATGCCTCAGATTTTCAAAATAATCATCAATGAGAAATGTGTCTGTCAATTGTGGAACAAAGAATTCACTTAGAACAAAAGTAAACCTAAAAAATGGGTGAGAAACCCACAGGAACCTATATTTAGAACTGTATAAAAGAATCATCCTTCTTAAACATTATTTTTCCATTTAGGATAAATGATGTTCCCCTGTAGACTTTATTTACAGAAAACAGAACAACGTTCTGAAACATATTCCCCCAGAGCACGGAGGTATTTCAGACCATTCACAAAGAACAATTTCAAGATGAGTATTTTTCCCAGGTCCTATAAATATCTTAAATATCAATTGCAGTGAGAGGAAGATTGGTAGGTGAAATAAAATCAACTTCGAGAACCCAATGATATTAACACAATTCTGTAGCATGTGACAGCAAGAAGTGTTTCAGGAAATGATCCAGACAAATTCAATAAACAGAATTTTAGAGGTATATACAGATACTTTGCAAATCAGGTATATCAATACTGAGTAACATATTATGGAAACACATATGGAAAGATATTTACAAATTTGGGCATTGTTTAAGAGATAATATTATAGCAATGCTGATTGCAATGCCAAATCCAAAAAAGAAAAATAAACACAAGTGTATTCTCTTCTTACTTCTTAAAGAGGTGATATTAATCCAGGGTTTTGCTTTAAAAAAAGTCTAAAATCAAAGCTCATCTGCCAGTTATTGCAACTGTTAATGTGCCTAATATGAGAGTGAAAGACTATCTGTCCTCTCAAAACTCACCAGTTACAGGCAGCAAGGAGGTATCAGATTCCAAGACAGAGGAGGAGCTACCCACATTGCTCCCATCACACCAAGGGAGATCACAGCCACCCATCTCTCTAAAGTCATTGGACAACCTTCCTCTCCATCTTTCAGATTCTCAGTAGCACCCCTCCAAAAACAACTACTGGTTTTTAAATGCCATGTTAGATATAATAGTGACCCAACAGATGTTAAAAGCTGGGGACACACCCCCATATTATTTATCTCCCCCTTGATTTGAAAGAGAAATTTCTTTGTTTGAAGGACTACACACAACTTCTGTTCCTATATTGTCTAGTTGACAAAGACAGGCTAACAGTGCTCAATCATTCTGAAAGACACAGGGCTTAATAAATTAATCAGTAATAAATAACTTAAGATTAGTAGTTTAAGAATAAACAACTACTAAAAAGAAGAAAAATCTCTTGCACAAATCTCTATTAGTTTACTTGTAAAGCAAAAAAAACAAAAACTCCCATTACTAAAAATAACCAAATCCTATTTTCCACAATAAGACCTGCTCATCAATGGGTCAAAGTCCAGTTATTCTTTGAGTTCGTAAGTGAAACCATGGCATATGTAGATCAGTCTCTACCTCTCTTTATCTCCCAAAATTCCCAACATTCAAATATGTAGAAACAGCTACAGCATATTAGCAGATACCATTTTAACTGCAATGAAAGAAGTGTAACTGGGCCTTTGTACCTTGCATCACTAAATATTTTTGTAAATCAACAATAAACAGAAAAATGCAGCAGAACAAAGCTCAGTCTTCTCCTGGTAGATTTAGACACTCATTTTCAATCAAAGAATAACTTCAATCCCTGGGAAATTTAATTGAGGAGACTATTTCACCCTACTTCATTTTCATTATTTCATCAATACCATTATAACCAAAAATCACTGCAGTGAAGGTGGCTGTGCTTGTAACACATGACAACCCAAAAGAGTACAGAAACAAAGTGGTTTACTTTTTCATTACTAATAATGTTTCTCATCAGGATCTTCAAATGTGAAAGGGATTCTGACCCAAACATCTACAGGCTTACATGTGTAGTCCAACTGCTTTACCCTAAAGTGTGTAAGAGTGAAATTCCCTACTGAACTATTTACCAGTGGAAGTTGGGTTTGAAATCTGCTTTGAAGAGAATATGGTAGAGAGATGACAGCACTGACATGGTGGTTAGTACCTACTCTCCTCCAAAAATTCTGGAGGACCTGTCGATGAGATTGTGTAGATGATGCTCAGGACTAGCAACCTGATTACATAATCTGGTTCTCAATAGGAAAGCTGGGTGCTTGAGCTGCTTGCCCTTCCCTTTTCTTCCATTCTGTAATAAAAAAGTGACTAACATACTGTTTTCTCCTTCACTTTTTCATTTCAGTGTTTAGGATATCACTGGCTCAGAGTACTATGAAAGAGAAATACCTATTCTCCTAAATATAAACCAGTCTGAATCTAAGAACATAATCTCACTTAAGAGTATTAAAAAAAGGTATCAAGCTACTGAAAATCCCCAAACTCATTTCGTTGCCAATAAAAGTAATATAGTAAAGCTATGTAAGACTATACATTCAGAACTGTGATCTAACCTACAATAAATAAGGGAAGCAGTGATTAGCCAGCTAAGGCTGTGACAGTATTGTTCAGTGAGGGACCACAACTACATACAGCAGACACTTAAATGACTCTGAGCACATTGGGAAGCCCTTTGAAAAAGAGGACTGACAGAACACACAGTGTCTTTGCAGATATCATTCAAGAGATAAACAACTCATACCGTTCCAGAAAAAAAAAAAATGCAATTGCTAGACAATATCAATACTTTTATTGTATAGTTTGATTTTAAAGTGAAGAACATTTCCCCAAAATTTTTGTCTACAATTTCACCAGCAACAAGACTTTTAGAGACATAGTGAAGAAAACCGAGGTATGAAGAACAAGTTTCTCAACAGTGCCAAGTAAGCTCTTCACAGAGCATACTGGGAAGAAGGAAGAGCAGTTATTTATTCGCCTCTGCTTTCTGCATATCCACTACACAATAACAAAATCTATACTCAAGAGACATCTCTGCACCTCAGGTTTGCTTCTGAGCATTTAAGCATTCTCCAGCTTAAAAGAAGACTGAAGTTCAGAAAGGATGTTGTACCTCATTATGCATCCAGAGTCAGAAACACTGTAATGATTTTGCAACGGAATTTACATCATTGTCTTGGACAGTGTTACCACACACTATTTTCTTGTGGAGGTCCTTTTTTTTGTTGCTCATGTAATCTATACACTGGATGAATCCAAGTTGTGCAATTAATTGATTTTAAATCTAGTGCAACATTATTCTTCTCTCATTTAGTACTTTTCATCTTCAGCAGCATGTGTTTATAAAGGTGACAAAAATATTTATTGCAAAGTCCCAATTCCAGTGAAGATCAGGAAGAAACAAAGCTTCTATATACAACTAAAGATGCCCTTTTTCACCCTGCACAGCTTTGAAAAATTTTGTAAGTAGTTAAGTTTTTTCTTGTTGCAAGTTAGCATCTACTACTTTAGATTTTGTCTATGAAAATCCAAGTGCCTAAATCAAATATCACACAAATTACTTCATTCCTCAACTGCCATGACAGATTTTAAAAAAACACCATTAGCAGGTAGCAATTCATAAGACTATACAAGCCAACTATAAAACAGGTGGAGTATCCAAACTCATAGCTGCAGTTGTTGAATGTTACAACTGAACTGACAGGATTGTGTATAAACAGCTCAGAAATTATGGTGATGACAGCCAAAAACAAAATTAAAAACATCGAGAAGAGCATCTGGAGAGAGAAGAAGAAAAGGCAAAGAAGATGGTAAGCAATGCTGAATTGTTCAAAGGGAGGTTTGGATGATATGCAGCTGGTAAGACAGGAATCATATACACAGCAATGAAGTTGAAAAGTTACTTGTAGCTGCTTTCACTCAGCACAGCCTTACTGCTGTGAAGTGTTAATACACAGGGCTTTTGTGTTACTCTGGTAGTACAGTCAGCTTGGTGCACACGGATGCTCTCAGAGTACACAAGAGGCTCTGCGAGTTATTTGCTGTGGTGGGCTGGTGTTTGGTGCTGTGGTGGGCTGGTGTTTGGTGCTGTGGTGTGCTGGGCTACTACGTGTCACTCAGAACACTGGAGAGAGACTGCTCTTCATTGCTCTCGTCACTCTGCCCTCTACAGTCTGCAGCCTTTCATGAGTTTTAACCATGCTACTTTTATGTGCCCAGGACTCGCCCTCCCAAAAACCAGAGGGTTCCCCTCTACCACAACCATCCCTCTTTTTACCAGTTCAAGACAAAATATATCCTAAGTAAATTACTGAAGCTTTATTTCCTGACTTCACAACCTACACTTTAGCTATTTACTAGTGCCATGTTGTAATCAGATGGACCAGAATTTTTATAAACATCTTCACATCAGCATTGTCCACTTTTAAAACATACAGAGACTTTTTATTTGAAAAAATTTACTGTCCTAATACTTCGGAGCTGAGACTTTACATTCGGCACAGAGCAAATTTGCTATCAGAGATAAACAGATCACGCTTTGGCAAAAGATGAACACTGTAGTGAAGCTGGACTCCTGCAAGGTGCTTTTGTGTCTGGGATGAGGTTAGACACTGAAGCTGAGAGCAGGGACCCATCTTTCCATGCTTAAAGACATGTCCCCAACACCTGCTATTACCCAAACAATATGTATTCACATTCAAACGGACAGGGGACTCCAAAGGGGCAGGCAAAAGAAAGCAAAGCAAAGCAGGAAGTCTGGTGAAAGCAATCATCCAGACCAGAGGACTGGACTGGAACTAAGCCAGCAAGAAGGGGATGAAATCAAAGGAGAGGGAGGTGGAATCTGGCAAAGACCCATGGAGAACACATCAACGAGGGAAATGGTGGGGAAAAGTGTCTGGGATAGACAGAAAAACTAAACGAGAAGTCGCTAGAATTGGTAAGACAGAAGATTACAAGAAGTCAATTGGCAGTGTCAGACAACGGTGTGGAAAGAAAACAGACTGTCATTTGGTTGACGGATGATTAATTAATATATAGTAATTAATTTGTTTGTATAGGAAATAATAAAGAATAACTGTTTATTAAGCAAACAACATGCACCGTCCCCTACTACACTAGGTAAGTGCTCCATGTGAAATATTTGCAAATCCTCTAGTTAAAACAACCTGAGCTATAAGATACTCTCTCTCAGTCAGGCAGGAAAGATGCAGCAAGATGCCTGAATTCTGGATCTGGTTAACTTTGAGTATCTGACTTCTCAACTGGCATGTGCAAAACTCTATTTATACACAGAAAACATAAATCACCTCCTAATTTTTTTAAAAGAACATCTCAGTTTTAAGGCAGCAACAAGAAGTGTAATATATATTTTTAAAAATATTATTTTCCAAATCTGTCAGCATAGAAGACAACCTTAAAATCATTAAGCAGCTATGTCAAGAAAACATCTCAATACCATGATGGCATTACAACTTATAATTATGATTTTAAAATTTCTACAAATACATTCTCAAATATATTTATAAGAATAAAATGTCTCTGCCTAAAGATCCATACCCACAGAAGTACAACTGAGAACTGCAAGTGCCCATTCATTACTAGATAATAACTTTCTTTCCTAACTAGTTTAAAAGGACCAAGTGAAGCAGATTAATTCATACTCAAACCTATTGAGTCTTCCTTGTACTTGACCCTTGATATTTCTTTCTTCGTGTCAGATTTTCCCACCCCTTCCATTTTTTTTTAATATTCAGAACATCTGAAGCAATATGAAAAAGATGAATAGAAAAGGATTATTCACTCGCATACTACAAGATCTAAGGAGCATCAAATGAAATTATGATGTGGCAGATCCAAAACAAGCATAAGGAAGTACTTCTCCATATAGCACATAGTTAAGCTGTGGAAGTCCGTGCTCCAGGATATTGAGATGCCAAAAAGTATACTTGGGTTCAAAAGGTCAATGGCTAAATTTATAGAATAAAAATCAGTCAAAAAGTATTAACCACAAGTATATCATATCTGGCTTAGTCAGTTCTACAATAACAGATTGCAAGAAGTTGGATGCATACACTCTGTTTACTTAATCTGTTCCTATAATCTTCCCTGGACATCTGTTTGTGGCCTGTCAGAAACATAATCCTAGAAAAGATAGACGTTTCATCTGACCTAATTATGCCTCTTCTAACTTAAGAACATTAAAAATGCTATAACAACCAATGGGGAAGCTTTTATTTATTATTATATATATACCACTTTTGTAAATACAGAGGAGTAAGACACTAACTTCTCTACCCCATCAACACCGAAATTATTTCTAACAGACTGTCTACCATAACATTTTGAGAAAAAAATCCCTTAAAAATAATGTTAACATACATTTGGATATTCAACAAATCTGAATTGTATTAAAAAACCCCAATGTTCAAAAATCCATATGGAGTCTCAGTTACAATGCTAGAAATACTAGAAAATCATTAGCAGCATAACTGGCTCTTCAAATTACAGTCTAGGCATAGGATGATAAAATTCACTTGACTAGATCTGAGAAGTTGAGTCAAAACATCAGTTTATGCAGTTTTGACACATGTAGTATTCCTGGTTCTTGCTGCAAAGAGTAAGTCCGAAATACCAAACCAAACAGGACGCTAAGCATGGTCCACTATACTTTCTCATTAATTAGCTCAATATATTTCATAATTGGAATCCATATTCTGAGCCACTAAAACCACCCTCTTTAGCAAGACTAAAATGTAAACCTTTAATTAGATAAAGGACTGATAAATCTGATATCTTGGATTTATGCAGCATCCTGTGACTCAGAAACCAGTTTTAACCAATAATTAATAGGCTTACCTAGAACACTTTCATGGTAAAATTCAAACACATGTATACCATGTTGATGTACTAGATCCACATAAAAAACATTAGGAATTATTAAAAGAAGGGTTTAGATATTCATTTAGAGTACAGCAATATGTATTAAGAATGGTTTCAGTGGATTCCCCCAGAAACATCAAGATTACTGTCATCTGATCATAACACAAGTGCAACTAACACAGCTGCCATGTCAGCTTCTCTTCAGGGGCTAGGTCTTAATCATAAATCAACTGAATGACTAATTCAACATTGTTAAAACCAGCAAGTAACTCCTTGGAGCCATTCCAGTTTTCACATCTTTCAAAAGGTCAATACACCTACTCACACACACAATAGTCCTATCTTTCACAGTGTTTTCTTCTTTTCTTGGATTGAAAAATAACATGTTGGCACTTAAATGTAAGTTTGTTTTAACTAACAATTGAAATGTTCATTAATTCTGAAAGAGCAACCCAGTAAAACAAAGACAATTTTAGTTTTCTTCTCCACCCACAATCAAAAACTCCTCTCCTCTCCTTTGCTGTTTTAAACACTTTTATAGTTGCAAAAGTCGATGAAAGCACTTTACAGTGGAGCATTTCCTGCATTAACCTTACTTTTATTACTGTTCATAATATTACTGTTAAAGTAATATTATGAATTAAGCTCAGAAATAAATTTTTTGAGAAGAATGACTAGTCTAAATGTGGCTTGAATTTCAAATATGAATCTCTACCCCTCAAAATAATAACAAAAATCACAAATTGGCATCTAGCAGTAAAATATATTCTAATCATTTACATCTGCTTGCACCACACAAATGACAGAAGCCTACCGTTAGCATCCTTCATAGAAAACATTTATTCTGCTCTTAAATATAAAAGCTATGTTGCATAAACAGAGGATTTAAAGCTGTGTCAGAGTGGCTGAAGGAAAGGAAATGGCAATCTTTCTGGTTCTAGTAGATGCCTTTCCCTATCACACAATGTTTCCCACTCATAAATACATGACAAATACTTCCTCAATCATTTTTTACGAGCAGGGATGCACAGGGGGTAGTCAATGGCTAGCTTGAGGGAAAATAGGAACAGCAGGAGGCAGAAACTGTACTGAAAATGGCTATGTGGTAAATTCTCTTCTGGAACATCACTCAGATACCCAGGCTTTGATCTTTCAGCTACAATTACACTCACATCCACAAGATCTGGGTATACTTTTTAAAAACTAAATAATTAATTGTAATAGAAACAGTTAAACTGTTTCATTATATGACTCCCCAACTCAAATCTCTGATTTTTTACAAATTAAAAATTGCAATTTATCTGAAGATTTGCTTTCAATTGGGTTTAACTATGTCATCATCATGACTAGTCTCACAAAAAAACATGGGGTGACTGGCGACAGCTAAATCACAGACTGGCGTCGTCTAAGTAGTCTGGCTACCATTAGGGTCTGGGAAATGGTATTTACTGTACAATTAGAGCCAGTGAGCTCTACCTGTAATCATCCAAATACAGGTGTGAGCATCCTTTTTTGGACAGGGAAACCGACTCATCCATTTTCACATAAACTTCCACGTCTGTACTGTTACACTGAACCTTAGGAAACCTCAGTGTTTGTACTTTGAAAAAAATATCACCTGACAATAACAGAACAAATATGACTATCTCGATTTTAAAAACTTCTTTGGGAAGAACCACTTCTTATTTTAAATTGTCCTACCCAAAAAACATTTAAAGAAGGAACAAATTAGTTTTAAATTTATAAAATCTGGCCTAATAAGAAGAGCTTACATTATTATATTGGTTATCAAGTCTGTTCCAAAGTCTGTCTTTGGGGCTGAGAGGGTTGCTATTAAAATACTTTAAATTTTGTTCTTTAATACTAACACAAAATGTCTTGTAGTATCAAAAGGACAGTTTTAGTTGCAGTAATTTCACAGAATTTATTCTAATGATTTATTGGAGTTAACCATCTGACATTAATTATTGTTTTGGCTTCCAGTCTATGAATGTTTATTTTTCAGTTTAAAGCCTTCTCACTCTTTGATATCATATGGAAATGAGAATTTTTAATGGAAAATTGAAACCATGTGCATCTAAGTACTTAATGAAGTACAGGGAGAAACAGAGGGTATACTTTAGGAGAATTCAGATATTCCGCTTTAGATACTTTTGATTTGTTTGGATGAGTTTCATGCATATATCTGTTCAGAAACATACATTTATACATCTTCAAAGTATCTCACAAGTACAGTGTTTAAAATTCTGAATTTTAAGAAAATATTTGCTGTATGGTTAGGTTTTTTTAAACTAAATACACTGCTGTAGTTTTTTTTTTACTCATATACTAACTACATAATCTGTTCCCTCCTCCACAAATCAAATATTTATCCTATCTAGAGCTTCCAACAACACACTAAATGCTGTACCTCCCAACAGCGGATTCCCACCATATGTCTGCCATGTTAGGACTGGATCTTCATCGAGTTCATTGAATGTCTGATGGACTGATTTTGTAACCATCATGTCCTTGAGTCACAATATTGATGTCAGAAATACTTGACTAAACCTGAGCTGCTCATGGTATTAAATAAGCCCATCAAAAGAGGCCTGTAAACCATAAGCAGTGTTCAAGCAGTGGCAGAAAAAAAAAAAATCCAACTGCAAAACGAAGATACTGTTAAAATGTGCAGTTTTGCCACAGTTTGAAAGATTTCTGTGCAGCATACATAGCTTTAGTCCTCTGTCATTCAATTAATTCATTTGGAATGAGAAATATGTTTTTCAGACAATCAGCATTATGTAACATGATAAAGCCACATGTTTATTTAAACCAGTACTTCCAAATCGAATCTATTTTCTTCATAGTTAATGGATTCATATAAAAGCAGAAGGAAGGAAAGCATATTCCTTTCTGCAGTTTCAGTGAGGGTTTCACCATATGCATTGTACTCAAGCAGCACATAAGTGGGAGCATAACAAGTAACAGAAGCGATAGATTAGTTTATATTGTTATTTTAATTAACATCCTTGGTGATCTAAATGCACAAGGAATTACTGACCATTGAAAAATGTGAAACAGAAACAAATTTAGACATTTAACCTGTACACACTCACCACTTGTTTTTCTTTCTAATGTAGTCTTTTTCAGAGAGATTAACCAGGTAGATCATCGGTTTTGAAGTAAAAAACAAATGTTTGTTCAAAACATCAATCTGGAAGTGAAAATATAGGAGGAGAATTTTAAAAACAGAATTAATTTTATGATCATTTTCCTCATGGCATTCTGAGAAGGCTATAGAATTCAAGTGTAATATATAAATCACAGATAAACACAGAATCAGCTGATTTAACATGGTATACACTATAAAATCTTTTAAAAAAACCCCAACCACTTCTGAAAAAGGCAGTAACAGGTAGCAAAATTAGAAGTCAATTCATGATAATATTCATAACCTACCTCTTTGTCATTCCAATCATGATAGAAGCGGACAGCTTTCTTTTCATCTATTACCCATGTCTTGATTTTGCACATTACGTCCTACACAAGATCAAGAAAAAAAAAGTCAAAAACTCAGCTGGATATCAGACTATTCTCTCCCATAAACAAGGCATGTACGCAATAAAATTCAAACATACACACAACTTAAAAATTAGATAATACCTTTTAGGAACAAGTTTTTACTCTCCCAGAAAAACAGAAATTGCTGCTTTAAAAGTCACTAAAGAGCAATATGGATTATTAAAATCATACAAATCCCCCAATTAGGAAGTTAAATATACAATACTCAAGTATCATCTCTTGCCACCATGAAAATAAGCAGAGCACATACAATATATGTAAAAATCAGTACATTTTAGATTGCTTTTCAAACTCAGTAAGACGCGACATTTCAGCATCCAGCGGGAGAGACCACGTACAATATAAACATGCCATTAAGAAAAGGGAATGGGTGGGACAAAACACAACAAATATCTTTTTTTTTTCCCCCTTCGAATTGTGAGCAAAAGAAATGGAGCCTATTATTGATGATCCACCCTCAAGAAATTAATTCAAATGACCAAAGCCCTTTTTATTCCACATTAATTTTTCGCCAACACCTTCTCCCTCCCCCCCCAAAATGAAACCTGCCAAAGCCTCCATTACACAATGGCAAGAGCCTTGCACTGGTGACCTCCAACCAGCTGCATTCACTTTCAGAACATCTCTCTCGGCAGGAAATCTAAAGGCCTTTTAGTTAGCAAGCTAGTGTGCATTCAGAAGGAGTAACTGCAGGAAGAGCCCAATGTGCTTTGTTTCTCTGGCCTTTCTTCACAGAAAGATTAATCATCTGTGAAATGGAAACGGCAAACAGCAAGTGACACAAACTGAACCCTTCAAGCCTTTCCTCATCAGTTTTGTGGTCGTGAATCCAAAAGCTGCGTGTGGCACGGTTCTCCTTACAGGCAGGTGTTAATAAAAGGCTCTTGGGTCTGAAAGGTCAAACTTGGCTCTTCTAGGAGTAGTACATTTTAGAGTCGCCTATTTTTTGTTGTAGATAATTTATGATCATGCTTTAAATAATGCATTTTTTAAAGTTGTAATTGACGCGACCAAGCATTAAGGTCTTTAGAATACAAGGAAACATTCCCTAAACTGTTGAGCACACAACATTTTTTGCACTTAATGCTATGTGGTTGAAGCGCATTTATAAACAACCACAAATAACATCAGTATTTACTACCGTCTTTTCTAGTCTTGCAGTAGCTTTAGTGGAGGGGGAAAAAAAAAAAGAAGAAAAAGAAAAAGCTCTTCTAAATCTTCAGATCCTGATTTGAAACCCTCCAGGAACAGGACTCCCCACAGATTTTAACAAGGAAGGGGCAAGCTAAAACTTTTAATGAAATCTAACATGTTCTGCCTAAGAATAATCACTTTTACTCTCCTATAACTGAATTTCACTCATAAATGTTTAAAAGTGGCTAATATAACACCATTTCCTACAAGGAGAAGATCAAAGTGCTATATTACAAATGCATTATGATTAAAAAAGCACTGTGCAGCTTTGCTATTAACTGTTCTTTAAACCCTAAAAGGCTTCCCATAGATCTCACTTGGCACTGCATATACAACCTTTGACAAGTAATGTAGACCATTTTTATTCATTGCCTAAAATTGTAGGCAATTATGTGCGTCACACTGGCCACCTGCAAATTCTGAATGCCTGCTCCAGTTGTCAGAGCAAAAAACTAATGTCGGAGGGGATTAATCTAGGGGGAGAGAGTCCTCTTTAATGGCTCCAGCAGGTGAAATGGCCCAGCTGGTTACTATGATGAGTGGCTAGAACAGCTTATGTAGAGACATGCAACAAGATTACACATAAAGAAGAAAACAGTGGTACCATCTTATCTTTAACCCTATGTGCTTTTTATTTTTTAATTAATCAGTATAAACAAGATAAGGGAAGCAATTCTACCAGTAAGTACTTTTCATTTAAGATCTTTATCTTCAGCTTCTCTATAGACATATATAAAAATCAACACAACTCCCAAGATTCCTGTTCAGCAGTGAAGGAATTCTGGTTACACACTATTTTGGATTTTAAACTAATTCTGTAGGCACCTACCACATGGCCTTCAGCGTTACAGTTTCCCCCCAATAGCAATGCATTACTACATATAAATTGGAGTTGACAAAAAATTGATAGAAAAAACCCCACTATTGCACAAGTTATCAAAGCCAAACTTTCAGGCTTAAGGAGAAATCAAGTGTTTTCTAATCACACTGTAAGGGGAGCTGTGTAACACAAAACCTCCAGAAAATTTCAAGCATCAACACAGAAAATGAAGTTTGGCCTTTCTAAAGCCTATCTAAGCAATGAGCTGTCAATCAAAACTTCTCTTCCACATTCATCTGCTACCTACAGTGACACATCTAAACCCATTTTGGCACTGACCTAATTTTTCTAAGTTTTCATTTAGGTACTTGACTTGATACTGTTTGCAACTGTTGTTCTAAAGAGTAATTATACGGACAATTTCCATGGGGAAGGCAGACCAACAACTGCACATGCTGGGAGGAACCAACAGCTGTACACTTGCCAGTTTTCTTTTGATTTAACAGCTAGGATGGCAAAGTATTAGAAAACTTTCTTTAGATAGAAGGATGGAAACTTGTAAGCAAGTACAGCATTTATGTATGAAGCTGGCAAAGCAGTGAGACACAAAGATTTCTCTGATGGACTATCTGGGCAGCAGTCACACCACGCAGAACACAAGACACACAGTCCAGAAACCTTAAAATTGGACAGATGAACTCAGATTCCCCTGCCTCAGCGGTGGTGTCTCATTTAAATGAGACTTAATATGATTCCTTAATAAGAAATTGTTAAATACAAATGACAATATGAAGAAAGGCAAATATTTCCACATATTTCTTTTTTACTCAGCTGTCCCAATACTCTGAACAAACATGCAAAAAGCAAAGTTTCAGGTTATATCTCATGTAGCACCATTTTTAGTTTTATTATTTGCTTCTATTTAGGACTGGTGAAAAAGTACGAACCAACCTTTTTATCTTCACTATCATTGTAACAGGCATTTAAACACATTTAATCACTACTCTAGTTAACTTCAAGATACTTAATAATACAATACAGACCAATGATCCACTTTGTTTCATTAGATCTGGCCTCCCCAGTTGCACACTTCGAGGTCAATCTGTCACCAGCAGAATGATCCACTTTGCCTTGTTTGATGAGAGGGGTACTCTTGTATTTCAACTACCAACACTGTAACAAGCACCATTCAAAAAGCTGCCAAAAACCCCTCCTAAATCCAATTTACTTACAGTTGTCAAGCCATATAGAATACAGCAAGTGTATCAAATATAGTTGTTTTAAAAATCAGTTAATTTCTGACTATATTCACGGCAATATATTTAGCATATGTGATTACTTAGTATATTTAGCCATATGCACCACAGTGATTTTAATTTATGTCCTGCTCTCATTTTCCAAAGGTCACAAGTAGTCAACCCACAAATGCTAAGCAGGACTTTAACATTAAGTCCAGCAGTATAAAACAATGAAATACATGTAAATTGCATATAGCAGATTTATCAAGACATGCTCATGAGACAGTACTGCGTTGAAAAACGTGCATACATTAATAAACTTTCTGGATGAATGATAGTTATAATGTGTGCCAATGCCAAATTCTTCTTACAGCATGAGGGACTAAACTGAAGCTTGGAAAACTCACTTGCTTACTTGGCATCAGAGAATTGTGATTTTTTTGTTGTAAATTAGCAGGGCATGTAATTAACTTCCGCAAATTTAATAAAGAAGTAAGCAGTTGTGAGGATTATCAGTTCACACTTCAAAGTGCAAGTGAATTCTCTGTGATCCTGTAGGCAGTGCAAAAGTCTCCACTACTACAAAGAGCAACTATGAGTACAGTAGGCTTTTTCCCCCATAAAGGGAAGTATAGGTTGTTTCTCAGCGCATTATTCATTTCCTTCAAAACTTCCAAGATGTAGTAACTTACCATCTCACAGTAAAAGTTTCAAAAGCAGCAAAATACTTTTTATTAAAGTGTTTCAATGGCCTAAAAATTTATCATTTCTACTGCTCTGCTGCTTGGAAAAGCTATAAGGTGTACCTAAAACATTACCTGTAGCTCTTGGTTAGCTCTTCATTTCACACCGAAGTTCAACAGCACAGCATATCAATATTAAAGGTGACAGTGTATAATAAATATATGCTGACTTCCCAAAGGAATCTGGTGCAGTGATGTAAGGTATTTAATTAATAAACCAGTGCATACACTAAATGGAGTCAACACCACCTCACCACCTACCCAGTAGGTTTCAGAATGTAACTGCAAATAGAAAATCCAATGAATGTGTTTCCAGTGTGGCTCCAAACAAACTTTGCATTTCTCTAGTTATCATCTTTCAATGGGCAAAAAAGACCATGTTAATGACACACAGATTCTGAGAACAGGAAATTACTAACAATGTGAACTGTGTGTAGTGACCAGAATTGCCACACAGACTTCATAAAAGCAAACAACGCTTTTTAATACAATCCATTGAAGTCCATGCACTTGCTGGGTGGGAGACAAGAGAGGGTGGATATATTATTTACCAGGTAGAGGACTTCTCTCTTGGTAGAGTGACTGAAAAGCCTGGAGGGTGAACAGTATTGTAACTGAAAGACTAATAGTATCTTTGAGTATAAAAGCAGGCTAATATCCAATAGGAATAATTCCACACTTATCTCTCCTGAAACACTGAAAAACTGGAGGATAAAAATAAGAGGTTTTGAAAAAGTACTTATACATAGAATCATAGAATTATAGAATCAATTGGGTTGGAAAAGACCTCAGAGATCATCGAGTCCAACCCTTGGTCCAACTCCAATCCATTACATGAAGACTTAGTGTTCTTAAATCCTATGCTTTTATACTTGTTGCATTTTATATACATACACAATTAACAAGAAACTCTCATGGTACAGGGTTTTTCACATTAGCACTAGACTGAATGCTGAAGCTTGACAAATGCAGACTAAAGCTCTCTTATTTCTAAGTAGTAAAGATAATTAATCAGTGGCATAGCTTATGTAAGTTGAAGTAATTTACCTCTAGCCAAAAATATTTAGAGGTTAATTTTTCCCTAAGACACACATTTTATTTTCACCATAACCGTAAGAATTAAACTGTGATATGCAAGAGATCAAACCAGATAATAATTAGTATTCCATTTGGCCTTCAAAATTCATATGATGGTTTTTCAGATACAGATACAGAACAATGCTATAGCAGGTACTCCTAGCTAGTTTAACTGTGCTGCACCAAGAGCAATTTATTGAGTACACACAATTTTCTTTGTTAGCATGAGGCATACAGTGTGCACTGTGCCCACAGTCCCTCCATTCACGGTTTTCCTTGGAAATCTCTTCAGTTCCATTGAGCATAGGCTCAGCTCTCTGCTTTTCCTGGAGGTTTTCTGGTGATTTAAAAGTGCGAGGCTTAAGTGACAAAGTAAGAATTTATTTTCAAAATGCTGTTTAGAAACAACGGTATTTTAAAGGACAATTAGACAAATTTTGCAGTTTAAATAAAAGGCTGGATCGTGTTTTTCCATTGTGTTAAGCACTTAAATAAGCTGTAGCAGCTGGGCGCAGGAAAGAGAACAAGCCAGGTACTGCAAAACTGGAGTGACAATGAGCTCCTCTGTGGTACAAGACAATGTGGTACAAAATAATCTCTTACAATTCCCTTGCTCCCTAACTTTAATAATACAATGGGAGAAGTAATGGATTTAGGACAAGTATATGATCCTTTCTTCTATTTAATACCTTTTAACAGAGCCTATACAAGCTGTACATGATATAAGATTACTTAGAGCTAGATGCCAATAACGTTTATGAAACCACAACAAGTACTTTCACCCAAAACAGGCATTCCAGGCCATGTAATTTATGTCAATAATCCCCAAATTCTCCTGTGTGGGTCATCCTTGTGGGCTCTATGGCGTTCTACATAAAATGGTACAGTCACTTGTCGCTTCTCAAAGAAAAAAGCAGGCGAGAATACAGAAAACAGTCTATCTACAAGTTACTATTTCTAGGAGGGAAATCTCACTGAAAAGTAAAATGAAACATCTTCCATACAGTTTCACTAAACTTTTCTTACTGCACTTATTATATATTCCTACTTACACTTATTTCAAATAAACAATATGAATGCATTTGTTGTAAATATGAATTAAGCCAAATGAAAGTACAAGTATTCATACACAGAGTTATTCTGGTGTATGTATATACAACATACATGAGTGGCTTGGATCTAGACATACCCAGGCAGACATTACTTACAAAAGTAATTATTTTGAGCTACTTGTCAAATCTACACAGGAAAGATCAGCCTTGACAGAAAGTATTTATGCACTGACTTCTCTTTGTCTACTGATAATACCGAAAGAATCCAAACGTGTATTTACACATTATGTACTTTTAAGTCAGGCTTTACTACTGATTAATTCACAAACATCTGCCATGAATATTTTCCTGCTACATTCAAAATGTTCTCCAGAATGAACTTTAATTTCCTCTAAATACCACATTAAGCACAGTAAATGGTCCACTCAAGATTTTAGGCATAATTACATGCATTAAGAATATAAATATTTTCTTGATTCCTTATGATTTAAGTTAGTAATTGTAAAAGCCATCAGCAGAAAGTATGTCAACAGTGTACATGTAGGCTGCTCCTTTCTTTCCATCTCCAGTGGAAGAAACTGGCCTCTCAAACTCTTCTCTCACAGAAGGAGACCAAAGAAACCGGGGGAAAAAATTATACAATTCATTTTTGTATTTATCTTCAACTCGGAATGAAAGAAAGGTGAAAATTCCCAACTGACATCATCAGTTAGAGGAAATAAGAGTTCATCCATCCGTAAGAACTCTGGCAAGCGCTTGCAGCACGAGGTCAGCGAATTCTGCTTGGCACCATCCCATTCATCAGAATATTGCAGGAAGAAAAGATTTTCATCTAGTATATATTGGTGATAATAAGAAACTGAATCTACCAGCTCTCTGCTGTACATGAAGTATCACCCACACCATACTGGTGAGTTTAACAACAAATGAGACACGAAAAAAAATCTTTCAAACAGTTACTGTATTTTCAGGACAGGACCAAGACATTACATGTAAAGGAGGAGAATGGACGGGATTAAAGCTACCTAAAAAAGTAATTAGGAAGATTTTGCTTTACTCATCATAATACATATATGCTGAAAAATAAAATGAGATTAGGCAGAGTGTAAGTATGAATTATTAGTTCATCGCCCATCACAGTAACAAAACAAAGCTTGATGCCTTTAAGTTGAATATGCACTAGATGATTCCATTACATTAAAAAGGAGTCTCTAACTGCTCTTTTCATAACTGCAATTACTTTAGTTCTTACTAAATGTGTTTGATTTCAAAAACTAATCTTATTTTTAAAGACTGACTTTAACAGTGGAATTTATATATCTTGCAGGACTTGTGAAAGCACCCTGTTCAACTCAACACTGTAAGTTCAAATGCAGTGAACACTGATCCTGACCTACTGTGAAAGCCACCTTTGAGCTGAAAACTGAAAGCTCAAACACTGCAGACATTAATACTGACCTAACAATTTTGTCTTTACACCACTAACATCAATAATCTGCATAAACGCAACTACAAACAGTATTCTTGTGGTCAGATGTATGAATCACAATACCACTGTCTAAGAATTATTCTATGCTGGAATTCAAGATTTAGTGCACTTACAAAGACCTGAAGGAATATCTTTTGTAGAGGGTCAGTCTCTAAGGACTAGAATTGAATCATGCTGGAAGGGTAATGGAAGAAAATCCTGCAATAATGTTCACTTCACTATATTACATGATATTAACTTGATGACTTCGGTCTTCCAGACTGAAAAATCCCATAAATTAAAATATATTTTTTCCACTGATTTTAGAATTTGTACATTCTGATCTATAAATTCATACATATTTGAATTTTACTTTAAAATCTCCTGCTATCCAAAATGACAAATGAATAATAAACTAATAATAAAGTTACACTCAATATCTAGCTCATGTCTCTGCAGATACCAGCACCAGACATATTTAAAATATAAAATCAAAATGACTCCGATTGCTTTCTGAAATTATATATGCACTGTTCCAAAACATGAAAATAACAGGCGTATTTTTTATAATATCTTTTTAGAAGGTTGTAGCCAAAATAATATTTAAAGGTATACCACATCTGAAAGACTAGTACCCTTAGTAATACCAGATAGTCACTTCTAAGAAGGCACTGGAAACAAAACAGAAAATAATACCTGTAAAGGAAGCTATTCCATGCTTATGCCAACATTACATGTTCCTGGCCACATTGTGCCATTGATTTTTAAGTAGAACTTCAAAATTATCTCATTGATGGTTCCTTAACAACAGTTGGCTATTTTATTTCTGCTGACAGGGGATTGAGAAATCAATTCTCTGAGAGACAGGATGAACAGTTAACAGTGTTCAACTGCAGAGCCAGGTCACTGCACAAAGGTGAACTTACCAACTGTAGGCAACATGGGCTTAGGCAGAGGAAAAATAATAATTAACAAGTTATAACACAATGCAAGAAAGAGGGTAATCAAATACAAATCTCAGATTTAAGTGCTGTCGCCTGATACACACTGTCAATGTTCAATTTTTCTCTTCAAACCTTTTGGAGATTTCAGACTACCAAGTTAGAGTTGTGGAGGCTTACTGATAAAGAGAATCCTCTAAAGCAGACAATTCATATTTCTGAAATAAGACGAATAACTTCTACAACTCTCAACCCGTTAAAATTCTTAAGAAATTCTCAAGTGTCTTCACTTAAATTGCTCCCAACATGATGGGGGAAAGAAAACAACAACAAAAAAAGAGAGACTAAAATTTTTACATTGTGCCTTAAAAACAAAACCAAAACAACCTACAAATACCAAGCTTTTTTCCTTCTAACCTCCTAGTTTTCCTGAAAGGGAAAATAACTGGGAACATTCAGAGCACAGACAAGAACTGTTTGTTCCACACCTCTGCTATGGTAAGAACAGACTATTAACTTCAAAAGGCAAATCCTGAGAAGTTCTCTCCCAGCCCTGTCCCATCCTCCCTTTTTTTGAAGATACCCTGTTTGGAAAACAGTATTAATTCCAATCCATACTGTCTCTTAATGATTTTTTGGCCCTGGAAAAAGGAAGCCTTGAATAGTAGCTGCAAGCCACATGGAAACACGACAGATTGTGCTGGATAGGGAATTCTCTCTGTGGCCAACAAGCTACTTGCAGAATGCAATGGATTCGGGAAGTGCAGGATGATCAAACAGCCAAAATACACTCCTAACATTTGGCTCCCACTTTAGAGAGGGAGCATAATGTTTAAACGCTCTTTTCACCAATCCCATACGATTTCCCTCCTAAACCTGTAAGTCACTTACTGCACAGTCAATCCTGCAGTATAACATATAGAATGCAACCACAGGCCTTCTCTGCAACACAAAACATTAAAGTAAAAGAGGCAAAGCAAAATCTACAGGAGTGCCTCACAACCCAGTGGCTGAACATCTAAATAAACCCAGTAGCGGCTGGAAATGCCCAGGAATTGCTGTTACAGTCTTAGAGCTACACAATTCTATTTGTAGAAGGTGAGTAACTGGACCTAAGGATTGATTTACCAGGAAAAGAGAAGTAACTAGGCAGAGCTTTCACAGGCCTTTACCATTAAAAAAGTCCATTTTACGAAGGCCTACTGTCTACCTTACAATGCAAGCATACAAGTCACAAAGGAAGACAAGCAAGAAGATCCAAGATCAGCAGGACTCAGGCATTATGCTCCACAGCACTTTCCTGAAGAGATTCCCTAAGGACTATAGTTCCTATGTGCAGCCTTTGTCTCAGGGGGAGCATTAATTTGTGCCTCCCCACTCTGTTCAGCCACCCCTTCCCCTTAAACAAAGGAATTTAATGCCTTTGAAATCTCTATTGTTGTTGACAGTCAGCTGAGACTGGTCATGTGTAACATCTGTTACTGAGAACACAACTGGTAGAGCAACAGGACTTCAAGAACCTGGTGTGTTCATAAAAAAAAGGATTAAAAAAACCCAGTGAATGACAAGAAGTTACAAACACAAGGTGACAATGACATTTTGACAGGTGAACTACAGATAAGTAATAGTAACGAGACTGAAGGAAGCGGCAAAGAAATGGATGAGAAACTAAAGCTGGGTGAAGACAGATTAATAATGCAGATTTAAGATTTTTCTTTAATTAATTTCAACTGCATTTCTAGAGTTGAGATTTTTATTTACTGTCTCCCTTAATTTGAGAATCATCTGATATTTTCTGTTTTCCAACACATGCCAACCTTCTGCAGTTAAAAAATTGGATAAGAGCAACTCTGTCACACAACCATAATGGTACCCACCACTCATTACAGTTACATGATCACTCTTACAAATTTTATTTCACGCACACTTCAGTTATGACTCTTTACAATCACAAAAGTGCCAAATTCTTCCTTTGTACAGGAAGAACACAGATTGTTACATGAAATCCTAGAGCACTCAGAAAGGTACACTCAAAAGCTTGACAAGAAGCTTCCATCATAAGGACCTGAGCAAAGCTGTTTCCAAAGACAGCCACACAAGAAAGTAAGCAAGAAGAGCTCAAGACTGGGGCAGAACAGCATCATAACACTTATTTTCATCATCTCATACCAATGTAAAATTTAGCCTTAGGCTATGGACAGGATTTTTGCTTGCACCTTTCTTTAAGATGAATTAAAAGGTGAGAGACTGTGTGGATGCTATTTGAAACTGTAGGCATAAGCTGCACTGTTCCTCTGAGCATGTGAAACCTTTTGTAAAAGATAAAAATCACTGCCCACATGTACCCAGGCCTGGGTTCACGTGTCAGATGAGACCTTAAATGAAGCATACCTGGTTTTCTCTCTCTCTGGATTTACGTGAAAGCCTTTAAATCAACCAACAATAGCCCTTTTTTCTGGCTTAGACCAATCAGGGAATAAAACACTTTTCAAGCCAGATGAAGACTAGTTCTTCAGCAACAGAAGCTACCAAAGAAGTGCTTTTTAACACTGCATCATGAAGTTGAAAATTTTGGAGGGATGTTCACTTTCAATTTTTATTAGTTTCCAAACAGTAGGTAGGGCCAAAAAATTCCACTGCACTTCAATACTGCTAAATTAACCCACCAGTACCAACATAACAATGTTTTTCTTACTACTTGCTATCAAAAAAGCCATGGGAGAGAAAACAGTATTTTTTACTACTTAACTGTTAAGCATAAATAGTCTATTTCCACAATGATAAACTACTGTAATAATTCATTAGAGTGTGTTTTATATACCATCTGAAATATTTATAGAAGATTAATGAAATAAAGAAAAATTAATAACTAGACTCCCAGCAAAGTATAGGAGACTCAAAAGTCAAGTGGCAGTAAAACACCAATTTGCAAAAATATACTTGGAAGTTGATAATTATTACACATTTCTAATTTACAAAGAAACACCACTACTACCCTGTGATAATTGAGCTCATTTAAGCAGCTTTCCCCAACAACATTCTAAAATTAATTTCAACTAGCAGTCTTTATTTAACATGCACTAAATGACACAAAGTGCAATCACACCAAGAAAATATATTCCCTTACTGGCTACAGGACTACTAGTATTAATATCTTAGTAGAACTTACCAGCAAGAATAATTCCAAAGTGACTGACAGACTTTGAATTACAACTAAACACTTGTGTAAGTTTGATGAAGCATTGTTAATTCTCATATAAAGCTGTGTCAGCAAAAAAATAGCAGTTAAATTTCAGCAGTTACAATGAGCTTAATCTGTGAAGTCTTACACTTTTGCCAACTCAGCAAATCATTCCAATAATTTTTCAACTCTAAATAATATACTTTAAAAAACATATAAAGATAATAGTAGTGTTTTGTATTATACATGTAGGAGATCAATAACAAAACCCAACAATACAAATATTTCAATTCAATGCAGAGAGTACTCAATGATTTGCTTTTACAGGTCAAGTACTTACATATTCAGGTTTTAATTTCTTGTCTCCTCCTCTTACAGCTACTTTTTCAAGCTTGTCTATGCTCTGCATGATCAGCTCCTCATCTTTAAGTCTAAGCTCTTCATGTATTATTTCAATGTCACGAACAGGATCTACACTTCCTTCAACATGAGTGATATCATCATCTTCAAATGCTCCTAAAACAAAAGAACACTGAAATTACTTACTAAGCTAAAAAGACAAGAAACACGTATTTAGAACACACTATTATGAGTCACGAGAATTGGAGACTAAAAAGTCGGTAGGTCTGTCATACTGCCCATGTACAAGTGTCCCATGAAATGCTTTATACTGTACTGTTTTAGTATGTTAATTTATTTATCAACTCCAAAATCCAAAGCTATCTCTATATATACAAAGCACAGCACTTTGCCATTTCAGGAGACCACTTAAGGCATCTCTAAGAGTTTCTTCTATATAGGAATAGGCTAGAGAAGTTTCCTGAGAATAGATAACAGTGCTTTTAACAGTATCCAACCTACCAGTAGCAAACATAGTAACTAAATTGAACATCACAGAACATTTTAATACACCCAGTACTGACTATAAGAATCATGGAAGGAAAACCTTACAAATCATCCTGGCAGACCTCACTGGCTGACCAATTTTATGCATTAAGAAAAGAAGAAGTTTTAGACAAAGAATTCTGAAGTTCTGAACGACTCTTAGTGTTTCCAAGGGAAACAGGGCTTAGAAAAAAAGGCCTGAAATCATCTGGCAGACCTCGTCCCTGTTTCAATCTACTTTATCACTGTGGTTCTGACGGTGATTAGATAATGAACCACTCAGACACACAATTTACACAGCAGCTAATTTCATCGGCCTGATTTGAGGGTATGGTTTTTAGGGGGCCATCAAAGAAGCAGATGAAGGTGCATTTGTCATATATGAGTGACAACCATTCACACTATCTCAACAAAATGGTGCTGGCCCTTATTAGAAACACATGCTATTATCACATATTTAAAGTGCAGTTGAAGCCATAATTTCAAATTGCCAACTGGAAACATAAGGTTAAAACAACCAGATATTACTGAAGCATGTGTGCTGACTTCATGCCCTTTTGATGACAATCTGGCAACATAATTCAACTAGGATTTAAATTATCAGATAAACAGCATCACCAAAAAAAAAAAATCCCCCCCCATCAATATGTATTTTAAAAATAAAAATATTAACAGTTAAAATCTGTTTATTACTTCTTCCTGGATCAATTTTCAGAGTATTTGCATGCCTAGTCTGTAACATAAAAGATATGCCTGAGAAATCAACCACGAAAATAATGTAATTTTAACATTACCAAAATTAAAATCAACTGATTCTTTACACAGAAAAAAACCCTATGCCATTTCTTGTACTGAAAATTATAGAAAACAGGGCAGACAATAAACAATGCCTTAAACTATATACAGAAAGTTGTGGGGGTTCTTTGTTGTCATGCACGTCTTAAACTTCATCTTTTTTTTTAACTTACAGAAAACAGTCATTTTAGCAATAAAGATTTTACATCAAAGCACATGGAACACAGGTTTAAAACGTTGTTGACAGTCAAATGTCAAAGTTATTTTCACATAACCTTATGAAAAGTTTTTTTAAAAAGTGGTTACCAGAAGTTCCCTCCTCTCTCATTAACTGTTAGTCTCCAAAGATCATCAGAGAGCTCTGATGCTGGCAGTGACGGGAGAACAGGCTGCTGTGTCAAATGGAAACCCACTGCACTAACCTGTACCAATGCCAGACAATTAAGGAAGAGATATGGTAGCCCTGGTCTTGCATAAATATTTACCTGTGCACCTGACTGAACAGGACATGGGCTGTTTAGATGAACAAATACTAGAAAACAGTTTAACAGCTCTGTTCTAACTTACAAGAAAAATATTGAATAAAAAGGGGGAAGTAGGAATAGGTCACCACGCATATCAACAAGAAGTCTACTTGCCCAGCCTTCTCAATAGATGAGTAATATTTATGCAGCTAAAAATCTATCATCAAGAAAAAGTTTATGTATAAAGAAAAAAGTGTCTGTTACCATCTAAATAATATCTTCTCAAGTTGTTTACATCTTTCTGCATTTGGTGTCCAAGGGTTTAAAAAACAACAAAAATCCCCACACTGTTAGTCAGGAGAAAAGCTCCATGAATATGAAGATCTTGCATTCAGAACACAAAAATAAATAAAGTAAACAGCTTGTTTTGGTCTTAAGGAAGAACAATACCTTTCTGAAAATGCAAGTGTAAGGTGAATTAGCAACAACAGAAAACAGCTTACACTTTTCCATTTTCTTCAACAACAGTAAAATACTTCTCCAGCAATTATCTTTATTTCTTCACATCTTGCTGTTCCTTTTCACAAAAAAATCCAGTTCTTTACTCATTCAAAACAAATTAATTCAGTGTATTTCCACCTATAAAACTAAATTTACGCATTTCAGCTGCACTCTTCCCAATCCACTAAAGGCTCTAACCCAGGAACACTTCAGTGTTCTGCCAGCATTTTCGTCAAGTCTCCTCCTGTCACACCCATGTCAGCAGCCATCCTGCAGCTCATTCAGGCAACATCGATGAGAAGAGACCCCTGTCTGGCAACAGGCAGTTGCTTGCTTGGGTAAAAAGCCCCTCTATTGAGCTTTTGATTCCCCACTCGAGGTAATAATTTAGCCTTCTCTCCTCCTCACTGGGTTGTCTGACTCTTCTCATGGAAGAAATGAACACTACTTGAATATTCCAATAAAACCATAGATTTTGAGCTTCAATTTTCAATTCTACACTTTGAGGAAAAGTATGTTTATCTAACCTGAAAAGGAGAAAACCTATCAAGTTGTGCTGACAAAAGCTATACATGTCTCCACTAAATAGACAGGAAATCCATTAAGTTTATCATGGCAGGTTTCATTTTTTCTTAAGTTACCAAGAACACTTAGATTAGTGAAATTTAAATCTCTTCCCATTTAGACAGACACAGCTCATGAGGAAGTGGTAGGTAGATTTTCCATACACAAAAGACCAAACTGGCCTTAATGTCCACATCTTGGTACAAACCAGAGGTTCTTGATAAGCAACAGCCATTGAGCTTCATTTGTCAATGTCTACTTCAGTCATCAATGCAAAACAAAACAGATCGTCCTCTGACCACTTGGGGTGTATCCTGAACAATCTCTTATGCCAGCCTGAAGTATGCTTCGCAGTGAAAGTCTGGCACAAATCACATGGAGCACTGTAGGGAATTCAATTCCAGCCTGCAGAGCTGCATGCAGACATAGCAAGCTGTTACTGGTGGTAATCTTAGGAATTAGGCTCTGGGAAAAAATGAGATCTCTTGGAAAAAGTACAACTGTGAGAAATTAGCGAAGTTAAACTACTAGAATAACATTTTACCCTGTCCCTGGTTTAAAGAACAGTCTATATAAAAATTTAAAGTAGTAGGAAAAAATGGAATTGTAAAACTGATTCAAGAAATAGGACAGACAAGAAAATGAGTATAGTATTTGCAACTTTCAAAGATGAAAATAAGAACTATAATACTAATCTACAAATCTTATCTGAAATAGATTCTTAACAGTACATTGCTACTTATTACTTTGTCTCTCTGCCTTTGCATGAAATTCCTCTGTCAAGCAAGGCCTTTAACTCTTCTACTAGGCAGGATGGTATGACAGCCCCACTTTCCCTCCAGCATATACAGCAGCCAAACAGAAGGCTCTAAGGTTCTATTTTAAAATGTAACAAATGGTGAACTAAGAGTGACATGACTGTTAAGTTAAAGACAGCACAACAGCTGTACAATGAACAAGATGCACAAGGCAGACACGGGCCGTGGACACTAAGTAGTAGTCTAAGCAGTTGACATCTAGCACTGTGTAGAAAAGCAGTCTGTTGAAACTAAAACCTGCTGAGATGGAAGGAACAGGGAAGATAGGAGGTAGGTCTTGAGATGCAAGATCACAGCAAACAAATGAGAATTTCATTTTTCTGAAGGAACAGGTAAGATTATCTTGGGTATCAGATGACAACAGAATCAATGAGAAAAATAACAGGGAGAAGAAACAGACACCTGGCAGTCTTGTTTTGATCTCAGGCTGATTACAGCTTGAGAGAGCTTGTTTGAAAAATGAGGGAGCAAATGTTCCCCAAAAGAGCCCAAAACAGGGCATCCAGGTGGGGAAGCAAAGGACTAGAATGGGATAGTTGCAGAAGAACAGAGAGGACAAACATGGTCACCTGCCAGAGGTAAAGCATATTCTGGTGATGAGTTGTGTTTAAATTTGGTGAACCTCAAACACAACATGTCTGTCTTCTTATCAACATAATGAGGGTTCAACTTCTGCAAATAGAGGGACCTTTCCAAGGTTAGAAACTTGTTCACACACTATCCTCTGCAGCACACTCACATCTGCCAAGCTACTGACTGTTGAGCTCTGTGGTCCAGCTTTCAAAGTTTTCATTTAAAAAATCATTTTTTTCAAAGTTGTGATAAAAAATTTGTCTTTAAAAGAAGATATGATATTTTGGAATTTCAACAAACAACAAACTGTTTTAACTAGCCATTTTATTTATTAAAAGATAAATTTAATATTAATATCTCCAAAACTAGCCATACCACTGTGTTTTCAAGGCAGTATGACCAATGGATAATGACCTTCCCCAATGAATATAATGAAAATCCATTGTTCTTCCTGTGTCTTCATAATTGCATTTGATTTTAAAACAGAAGGGCTCAGCATTTCCCAAACAATACCCCAAACCACATTACCCTCATTTTGACTGCTTCCTAAAGTTATACTGCCTGTGCTCCAAAACCGCCCTCTCTCTACTGCAGAAAACTATGGCATATTAGTGTAAGAGAAAAAAGGAATCAATTTACCACATGGGGAGAGAAAAATACATACATAAAATAGACTTACTCAAGAATCTCCCAAAGGAAGCATTTGTTTGTCAACAACTAAGCTAATCATACAGCAATACAGAAAGGTCAACTGGGAGACCCTAATAAGTAATTTCATTATTTAAAAATCTGATTATAACTTCCCTGGTGTCTTGTGTATCTCACCAGACGTAAACTATAATGTTATCAGAATCTTGTCAAAAGGAAGTTAAACAGAAACTACGTCTTTTATATTTTAATTATCCTAGCTATAAGTCTTTTTTCAAATAATCTCCAATAACATGTTCATGGATTTGCACTCTAGTTTTAAAGACACCACCCTGACATGTTCTTTAGTGTAAAAGAACAAAGATTACAGAATTAGAAACATCAGGCTCACTGTAAGTAAACATCTGCTACGGTAAATTCCCATAATGTTTTAGTAGCATCCTGATACTGCTATTAAAACAAGGCAAGTATTTAGACAGAAAAACATTAAACCATAATACAGGAGCAGAATTCATTTTTGCAATCTAACAGCCCCAAAATAATGATTCAACCTGAAGTTACTAGACATTAGGAGCTTAGAAATTATCACTGCCACATGTAGCTCCCTCTTCTGTTGCCAGTGGGTTCGAACTTTTAATACTCTTCAGTGTCAGGGAAAGATTTATCTTTGGCTGAGAACTTCATCTGGGCTATTTGAGTCCAAGTGTGATGCGCCCAAAAATATTTTAAAAATGGCATTAAAGACGTAACACAGCAATTGCAGTTCTGCTCTTTGCTTTCAAAGGACACTAGACAAAAAAAGATGCAGAAAATAGAACAAATGGCTGGAGAGGATGTGCAAACTGACTGTTTTTTCCCCGAGGAAGTGCAGGAACTGTGTGTTTGTCAGGACTTGATGGCAGCCAGGACACACAGACTAGATCTGTTCTTCACATGAAAAAGTAACAGCACATAAATATGTATACAGCACAGCAGTAACAAATGCCATATTTTAAACAGCATCATCTAATGGCACGCACTTCTTTCCATTTCTTTCAAGAATCAGCTTCAAAATTCTTTGACAAAATTTACCTCTCAACCTCCAGAAATTTTTGCATTGCTTATGTTATACCTGTCAAGATCTGATGACTGTATGTTATGTATTCATCTGAACAGAACCACTACACTTAGTTACAGGCTATCATCAACCAATTCATTCTCTTGCTAAAATCAAGTCATCCAATTACTCCTTGACTAATCAAGGCTGTTTTGGCTTTTTCTTTTTTCAAAAGGTACTCAACAGCATAAACAGTTCACTTACAAGAAATGGAAAGGGGCTAATCAGCAGAATTATTGTTTTGCTGCCACAATTTGCAGTATTTAAATGTAGTTGCTGATTGGACTGAAAGTTTTATGATATAGCATATAAAACTAGTTTGACTCAAAAAAGAAGCTGCCTATAGCCTAAACCTTATTGTTTCTAGCTGCTCCAAGCTGCCACTGAGATGCTAAAATCCAAGTCAAAATACTACTACTAAATATATCTTATTCTGCTCGTAATTGCAATTATGGAAATGAATTAATATCTTCAAATTAATTTATATTTAATATATCAGGCACTTAATTTCTCTAATTATAGTTAACCTTTAAAGTTAAATGGAACCAAATATCTGGCTAATATTAAGCTCCAAGTAACAGCAGTTTGGCATCTTGTATTCATTTATGAAAGATAAGCAACAGCATTGGTAAATGTTACGGTGTAATTAAGAAGGATATTTTACAACTTGATCAGAGTCTGAACTGCATCACAAGCTGAAACTCCCATCAGTATTTAGGGTAATGACCAGCATTTTTTGTCAATAAGCTATAAGGGAATGTTTAATAACACCATCAAAAAACAGACCTAGAGAATAATTGATACTTGTACTTCCCCTCTGCATACAGTCAATGACTGTTATCAAAAAGAGCTGCTCGTCTCAGACCGATACAGCACATCACAATTCACATACACACCCTGTTATAAGCCCTGAAATAGAAGAGCAGTAATATCTATCTGGCCACTTACTGGTGGCAACGGGGAAGAGAACAAAAAGAAATAAAATATGGTAAGTTGGGTGGGGAGCTAGAAGTAAGGTATTTCTTTGAGCTATCAAAAAACAAGAATACAAGTGTCAAAAACCCCATTAAATTACAAATAATATCTATACTTAGACTGGCTTGACATGCTATCATCAGTACTCTAAAGATTTAAACAGTAAAAGATACTGCTATTTCTGACTGAGGTACAGGTACATTTAACATTACAGAATGTACTAAACTTTGATGGTAGTACACTTTACTACTCATATTTATGTTTAGAAAGACAAAATAATACCAGAGTCAATATTTTACAGCTTCTTAAAAGTAGCACGTGTTAACAAAGAACTAACAAATAAAGTAGGGTTACCATGTTTTCCCCTGCAAGCTAATTTCAAGTGAAATTAATCACCTGTAACACAAACCTAATATTCTTTAAGCAGAGTAATTTTCAGTTGAAGAAGGTGCACCTGCCTACATTTTCAACATAAGCAAAATCAAGTACAAAAACATTAAATAAAATGCTGCAGTAAACCTTGACTTCTGAAGAAAGAATTTTTTCAGACATCTTTTGTGGCTTTGTTTTGTGCTACAGCCCCTTAAGTTTTGTCTTCATAAAGCCCTAACTAGTTGTAATCACTCGCAGTCTAATTGTGGACATTTATCTGCTTTTCTTATGCATAGAACATAGCTATTAAAGCTGAATGGTGATGGTGTGAAGTATAGGTTAAATTGGGTGAAATTAAAGCAAATTACTCTGGGATGTGGAACTCTGAAAATAGAAACCGCCAATGATTTGCAACCCTCTTGATGATCAGCTTCACAGAACCCTAAATGATAAGAAAACTTACATATTTTAAAGTTAACTAGATTTTTTTTTAAATAATATGTATAAATTTATTTGAAATGCAAGCAGTCACTGTGGCAATAATTATTTTGTTTTACCTGTATCATAAAAATATAAGAAAAATTTTAATTCCTATTTAAAACACTTGCTTTTATTCTCAAGTTTAGCTGATTTTTAGGAACAAAAACTCAGTTCAGAATATTAGTTGCAGCATTAATGACTTTGAACACAACATTAGAGTTTATGTGTACCATATGGCTATACAGACACAGGATGGTAAAAGCAGTTGCTTTGGGCTCTCCTGACTGGTGTGGTATTAGGACTTAATTTATTACTTACCTATGAAAAGATAAGCAGCTACATTTACCCTGCTGAGCCCTAATACCACACCAGTCAGGAGAGAGCAAATCAAGCACCACTCCCCAAAAGTCTGAAATAGCAGCTAAATGGCAGTCCTTTCAAAATCAAACCTATCGGGAGTATTTGACAAAAAAGGGCATGTCTATTTCTGCACCGGCAGACACATGACAAGAGCAGGAGCAGCAATACAGGATTTTAAATGACTGTAGTATCAACTTCTTAAGCATACAAAGAATTTACATTTGCATAAAAGTACTCGTCAAGCAAGTACTGCACAAGGTCAGAGATGAGAATTATAACCTCCCCAGGAAACACTGAGGCAAAGCAATTCACTTCAGGACATGAGAGTCGGCAGAAGAAACTACAATCCAGTTCCAGATGGAAGCAGTTTTAACGGAGAAAAGTTGTTACCAAGATAGTCATTCCAATCAGCTTATCTGTAAAATCCTGCTCCAGCGCTCTTACTCTTGAGTCTGTCTGACAAATATTAGTGATTTATTTCAAAAGTAAAATGTGTTTACTTGCCATTGCTCTTTCATCCTGGCACCACTGGGATGTAGTCAACACTCCGCAGGCAAAACCTTCTACCTGCTGAGATTTGCTATTAAGTTGGTCATACTGGGTAAAGGACATTATTTGACAGCTGAAGGAATAAATTTTTGAGCCCTTCGTGCCTCCGTTTGCCAAGGGCTTACTCGGACTGCCCTTGATCATGTATTTTAAATACTATCACTGCACTGCCCACCAAATAGTGCTTCGGACACACTCCTTGATTTCCCTTCTTGCAACACATGTTACCCAGCATCACAGGACATGGTAATTCGCGCAGACTCACTATCAGAAGACACTGAGAAGGGCAGCACTTGATGTAAAACTTTTTGAGATGGCTGACATACCAAAAAAATCGTTTAAAATAAGAATTCCTTCAGAAAAACACAGTCTCTCTATTCTGATTTTTCCAAACTACAACTGTGTTAATTAGAAGAAGAAGGAGCAAATTTGGAACCTAGCCTGGACCACCACAAAATGTTCAAAAGCCAAAAAGGCTGAAGAATGTGAACGTTTGCTTCAGTGACAAGTGCTCTTGTCACCCTGAGCTCAGTCACGCTCTATTTTATGTCACTTTCTGTTCTAATGACTGAAAACCTTCCTTTGTGAGTTGAAGTGATGAAAAGAGAAGCAAACAGGAACAAGGGGGAGTCTCCACAGAATCACCCTCCCTGGCAAGCACTCCACAGCAGCACCACCTGCATAAAGAACACTGCACACAGGAAGGTCTGGTCACAAACATTAGCGAGTAACTTTTAACGTGCCTCTGAGTACCATATATCCAGACAATTTTCCTACTCAGAAGTGGTCTGGAACTCATGTACTTGCAAATCTGACAGCATCTACACTGTACAAAAACACAGTTCCCAAGTAGACACTGTTTGGAAAGTAGAAATATGCCTGTATCTGCATTCATACCACTTCCACCAGCACCAAATCTCTGTGCTGCATTTTACCCCTTTTTTCTAAAGGTCAGTCATCCAGGTCTTCTCTTGAGGAATACTCAGAGCCAAGCTCTATGGTGTCAGTCTTAACTGGAATCTCTGAGGGTCACCATAACAAAACACAGCAGAAACCCTCAGGGTAGTTATGTCTGGCCTTGAATGACCAAATATACAGGAAACATTTTAATTATTTGTGGACTATTTATCTGGGTCACAGATTGATTATGTCAAAGATACAGAAATATAAAAAATCCCCACTTGAGCCCTGAAGTTCTATTGGGTCTGGAATAGCACTGTACTCCTACTGTACAGCTGTACTCCTACTGAACGACTCTGGATAACTAGTGCTGCAACAAAGTCCGAGACATTAAATTTGCTGAGCCTACTCCAGCTCCTGTGCAGAGGCAGCTCAACTTCCTGTTCTGCACTCTTCAACAACTTGGAGAGTTATTAGTCTTTGCAAAATAATGAACGGAGAATGAGCAATTCAGTTCAGCACAGAATGCAGAACTACAACCCTCCTGGAACCCACGACAGAGGCTACAAAATTATTTCAATACCGTAACTTCTCTTCAAAGATGTTTAAGTAGTAACTTAGGCTACATAAATACCTACACAAAACTCAGTAACGGCAAGTTTTCAGGTACAAGAAGTTACTTACAAGCAGCTCCCAAATATTACAAAGCTTAAAATGACATTTTTTTTACAATAAAACAAGTGCACTACAAAACTGTCAGACTTCTTGCAGTGCCTTACAAAAATGCTAGAAAAAATGGATTATAGAATTTGCTTGAGTAGGGGGAAAAAAAAAGATCTATATTTATAGTCAGTCATTGTTTACCAAGAGAGTAAGAGAGTACTTAGAAGAAGGGTATTTATAACGAGTTATAAATTCTGCCCATCACATTTAACAAAGAACCTTATTCTCCATATCTGAATGTTTCTCCTTTGAGGATCTATTTCATTGCACAATGGAGCTATGGAGGAGTAAACACACTTGAGAGAAGACCAGCCAACATGTAACAAAAATGAGAGCTGATGAAGACTTAAATCAGCAGAAATTACTTTATCAGTGCAGTTAGGTATGCCCTACGTAAGTTTGTAATGAAGTGCTGTGTTACTAAGTGAATAAAATAGCTTCAAAAACAAAAGCAAAATGCCTATCAATAAATTTACCTTATAAAAATGTGCCTCATCATAAAGCCTTCCCTCTGGACATTCTGGCCCACATTCGCAACCTAATACAAAAACTTCATGCAAAAGAAGCAATACAATTCATCCATGTTTATCCTTTGCAAAACAACTCAAATTTTATAGGGGTGCTGCCCATGGGTTTCTATTAATAAAAATCCTAATAATAATAATAATAATTTTTAAAATGTATCACCAGCTAGTTAAGAGCTTATTATTTTCCACATGCCATGTTTACTTTTCAACAAATTTAAGTTGATGTCACAGTTCTTAGGACCTCACATAACAGTACAGGTTTGGAATCACAAGAAATATCAAATCATCTTTTTAGAACAGAATCTGAAATACTGAAACCAAAAGGTAATATATAATTTGCATCTTATCTGAGATGCTAGACTCGGTAACAAGGGTTTGCAGTATTTCCTGTTCAATGTTCAAATCTTAATGTAACAGTTAACCAGATAAAACTCAATACTAATATTTTACTTTGAATATTAGTCTCTTCCTTATAATGATCAAAACAACATCCCAACAAAAAAATAATACATTGCATTCTACAGATTGGCTGGCCCCTTACATAGGAAGTAAAGAACTCATTTTGTACATTGTTTCAGTAAATTAATCCTTAGCCCTACAACATTTGCTTTTCTTTTTAGTTACATTTTAGTTTAATGGTAACTACAACGTGGAACATGTCAGTTGTGTTCTGTAACTATCTGGCACCATCTAGTAGCCACTAACATCTTTTTTACTAAAACCCATTAAGAGATTGTGTTAAGGGGTTGTGACAAGGGTGATACTGAACATATATGCAAACTTCCTGATTTGAATCTCATATGGTCAAGCAAATGTTTTAGGTCGAATAAAGTATAGCTAGCTATAGACACTTAGTACTTATGCACTGAGTAAGTGACTTCTGCCTACCTTGAAAAAGTACATTAAATACTTGTGTTGGAGTTTCCAAGTAATTTAAGAATTTGCTGGTGAATTTTAGCAAAAAATAATAAAATGCATTGTTTTAAGCATCTATGCAAACACTGGCCAGTTATTCCCTTTTCCTATCCTGAAAACATGCAAATAAATCAGAAACTAAGAAAGAAAGCATATGCTTTGATTAACCTGAATCCTGGATATGCAGGGTGGGTTTTTTCCATGATTGCCAAAGCAGAGTCTCTTGTAGGTCCTAATATTGAGGGGGAGGGGAAGGGGGGCAATACGAACATACCAAGGCTACTTCATTATGTTCCCGAGGTGTGATGAATAGAAATCTTCATTTCCAACTGTACTACTCCTTTAGCCTGCAAGCAAATAGAAATACGCAGCCCACTGTTCTTCTCTTTGCAAAATAAATATATAAATATGATACTTTTGCAACATCTAACCACAGCTTTTTAAGCTGAAACAATTCTTCTCCTTTTACTTTAGATGTCAAATCCATCACAAAAAAGAATTTTGTTTTTAAAAGACCTCCTCAGTGAAGCAGTTCGTTTCTCTGCCATTTAGCTCACTGTATTTTTACAAGCACCAGGCTGAGCAAACTATGATTGAGAGAAGCCATCTTATGCACATTGCTGTTGTCCCACATCATTCAGAACAAACCTTTTTAGATCGTTAACTACCACAGGAGTGCTGATTACACAGGCACCAGCAATTTCCTAACCAATGACCACCTGAACAATGATGTGTTCAGCTTCTCAGACCCTGAAGCCTTTCAGAGGTGAATCATTTCACAGTTTGGAACTAGATCTCCATAGCAACTTCCCTTTGAGGGTTTTAGAATCACCATCCCGTAATTCTATGATCATCAAGCTCAACCATTCCCAATGGTTCTTTTCACAGCAGATGGAAAAGGAAGCCTTGAAATTTTACAGTCTATTTCAAGCAATTCATCTGGCAGCCTATTAGAATTCAAAATATTTCGACCTTCAATCACAAAGCATGTTATCTGAAGCTGTGGTGATCTCAAGTCAAGACAAGCAGACGTTTTAGTCTAATCATCCATGATGAGAAGAGACTGACAAAAACTCTTAATTCAACCACCATCAAAATGCTTATTTTAACTGCATGAAAGTCTTTCAACAGGCAATGAAAACACACCATGTACCATTTTATCACAACCTTCCATTCAAGGGAAATACGAATTCTGAATATTGGCATGGATCTTTGCACTCCCTGACTGCTTTTGAACAAATATCTGCTTCTTGAAAGTCAGTATAAATCCAAATCTACCACATTATTTCCAACAGCTGTCAAGAAAAATGATGGAAGCAAACTGCAATTAAACTTATCACGAGTCAGTACAATCATGCTGCAAATGAGTTACTTATCAACAGATCCACTTTGTTAAAGGCATCTTCTAAGAAAGCCAAATCAATTACTTCTCAGAAAATAGATACCAATTAAACTATGAAAACATAGCATTGGCTAAAATCTTGAAGCAAAGCTCAGTTTCATGATAATCATAACCAGAGGGGTATTTAGAGTTGGGGGGGGGTCCCCTCTCTGTTCGAAATTCCCAACTCAACTCCCTCTGTTTGGAGTTAAAGAAACATTTCCCTTCTCCTAAGTTTTTCAGTCAACCACTGACATAATCCCATCAGGGGCACGAAAGCTTTAAATTTGAAAATATTTCCACCTAAAAGCCCAGGCTGATTCATTCGTATTTATCAACCTTAAACACAAGTTAAATTCAAATGTTTTCAAGTCTCAGCTATACACCACTATGTTATTACTACAGTTATCGGGCAACTAAAGAACACACTTCCAACTTTCCATACAAAAATGCCACTAGTAGTATCTAACTGAATCAGCAGTAAGTTTAGTTAAAAAAAAAAATTACCATTTATTAAGCAGACAATAAGACTTTGATACTTAAAACAACAACAGCAGTAAAATGCAACAACAGAAGACCACTCCTGTACCAAAGTCCCAGTGTCCACTATGAATAGTGAAATAAGGGAAATTAACATGTATGTTACATTTTGTAACACTTGTAGAGGAAGGAACACTTAATTCTTTTACTTTCTATGGATGAAAAAAATGCATCTTCACTGTCTGTAAGTAGTTACCTAACTGCCAGAGTGGCCATAATTGATACCCTCTCTACAGCACTTAAAATGCCATATTTTATTAGGCTACAGGGGAAAAAACAACCAACCCCCCCAGCTGACCTTACCTCTTAAGTATCAACACTGTTGAGCCATATCTTTACTTCAAAGAAAAACTCTTTAAAAACTAGAAACTTATTTAAAAAGCCCACAGAACTAAAAGACCTTGAATGATTTGTTGACTGATGGTATACTGAGAGTTAATATTTTGGCCCAGTAATTCTGAAAACATTTCTGTAAAAGAAATGATGATGAAAACCTTTGGGGGAATGAACTGGTACAATAAAAGATTCATCGTAATATATGTTGCACCATCTGCAAAGTTAGCGTGTGATCAGCTTACACTGTACTTGAAGATCAGAGGGGAAGTATGTGAACATAACCACAAAATTTAACTAAGGATGAAGCTAGAATTTAAGATATAGCAAAGCAAATGACAAAGTTATGCATCAACTGAAAATGTAAACTGTTTTCCTCTATGTAAAATCAACTGAAACAAATATGGATTTTATTCTAGTAATCTGAGAAAGAAATACCATGGAAAAACCCTCGAGTATGCAAAGCACCATCTCCTGCAAAGACCAGAGATTATGGCAATTATACGTGAACATTATTAAAATTCTTAGCGGTTTCCAGTGCTAGATTAGTTACATTAATAGCCAATATAAATAGTACTGCAAACATCTTTTTAAAGGAGACAAATAAGTTACAGGATACGTTTTACAATACTCAAAATTCTAGTCAAAAAAACTTTCAACTTTTTATTTTAATATGCTAGACAATCAAATATCTTTGTTATCAGAAGTTTCAAGTCATCTACAAAGCTTCACTTTTTTGTCTGTTTACTAAATATAACTGCTATGTACAGCCTTTCATTTAGCACTTGTTCTAGCTGAAATTGAAAATAAAACTACCCGTAAGCACTAAGTTATTTAAACATCTTGCTCATTAAAAAGTACAACTGTCACTACAGTAATACTCTGCTTACATGTGCAGACAGAACTACACTCCTGTAATTTGGCAATGTAGCTACTGCTAAATGTAATTTGAACAGGAGAATTTTTTAAAAATTCTCTAGTAATAGTAAATGATAACTATCTTGCATTGTACAATTAGACTGTCAGCAAAGGATGCCTATTAGTAACACATATGCAAATCATTCAAGAGTCACATCTTTACAACTATTCTATGATTATGCACAGTTATGATTCAAAGTATTTTCATGGTATTTTATCAGATATTTCTCATAAATAGTAATTTTAAAATCTGGGAGGCAATTCTTTAAATTATCTTCATATACTAAGAATGAGACTGAACTTTTAGCTTTTCCTCTTCCCAATATCCCCACTACAGTATCTGAGAAACCTCACCTTAAGCACAGTAGTTACATATTAGCTCACCGTTTAACAATCTAGAATAACCTTAAGTTTATTTCATAACATATAATCAAGCAACATACGGTAATTAAAGCACACTGAAAACAGCAGTTACTGGCTAATTAACATCACAGAAACATTTTTCTTAACGCTAGAAAAAGACAAAGATGTTATAAAGTACTGTAGCATGGGGACGAGTTTATAATAAACCTTTTAAACTTACGAATTTGAAATTAAATTACATTTAATTAATGAATTAAAAACATCCGTGCAAGTTACACAGGGTTAGGTAAGCCCTTTAGGGATTACGCTACATGGTTCATGTAGGGCAAGGACCATTAACACAAACTGTTTCACCCCTCAGGACAGCTCACCATTTGCAAACACACCCAAACCTATTCATGCAGAGTTAAAGAATTGATATAGTTTCACTATCTTCATGGCAGTAAGATGTATTTTGGCATCACCATAGCACCTGACTGCAGCTAGGGACAAGCAGCAGGGACTAACTCGAGCTGTGACAATGGCATCCGGGGCTGAAGTTAAGGCACAGCTGCCAAGACAGTTGCTGTGTTCTAAATGCACTGGTTTGCAACCCCCACTCAGTAGCGTACTTCTTCAGATAACTGTGTTCTGGTTTGTAATTAATTTTAAACTTTAAAACAGTTTACAGTATTTCACCTCTACGTGCAATTTTTAAAGCCATCTTGTATTTGTTACATCATATCTTATATTTCATATCTGTCTGTATCAACAGTAACACCCAAAAAGGCCTGCTTGGTAAAACTGTGCATGCACACATAGCTCTAGGAAGAAGTCTCTTTAGAGACCGACACTTTCATATGAAAATATATTCTGATTTTTTTTCCCCACTGTTTGTATCACATTATTTACCAGCTTCTATGTATTCTTCTCTGTTCTTATATATTTTTATTAGTTAACATAATTTTTCAACATCAGGAATAACTTTGTGTTACCTGCCTTCTATTCTAAGCTTTCCAAACACAGTGCATATGAAGTGGCTTTCCCCACAGCTGCACGACTACTATACAGGCAAACACAAAAGGATTAAAGCTGCAAAGTAGTTGTTGGTTAGTAGTAAACAAGATCAAGCCTACCATAAAGTCTGGCACACAACCACAGTTAATTTTGTGCTCACATACAGCACAGGACAGTGCATAAGCAAAACCAATTGGCATAAGCCAATGCCGAATGGATGTTGGACTGTCTGTCTCAGTGGTATTGCCTTAGTTTCCCAGTCACTGTAAGCTGGCAATAGTATGTACACCTCTGAAGGTTGTTCAATTGAAATAAAGGTACACTCAAATTCTCCAAGTTCTCTATGTATGAATGTCAGTGTGAACACTTGTATCATGCAGGAGGGTCAAGCAGGTCACCAGGAATTGTCTTTTAGCATGAGGAAACATGTACCTTAAAACATTTCAGAATGAAAAATAATCAATACTAATGTTATTATTCTTCATTTGACCACTGCCTTTTTAAACATCACTACTACCACAACTTTTTTAATAGGTTGTGATACAAACTGTCAAACTCGTGGCAGTGAGACACTTTAGAAAACGCTGAAATAGACAATGTTGATCACTAATTCCAGCACACATCTTTTGTTAAAGGTCTGGTTTGACACTGGTCTTATTTTCCTCATAAAATAAGCCTAAAAGTCATTCTTAGACAGAATGAAGACCCTCTCCATCTCAAAACACTCAAACTCTCCAGAAGAAAAGGACCATGCTGTCCATAATGCTTCTGGCAATTTTTGAAGTCTCTGAAGCAAGTCCTTATCCATCAGCACTTAAATCTATAAAAATACTTTCATCCAATTATTGTAGGAAGTTTCTTTGCAATTTTTACCCTAAAGCTATCATGTAGTATTTGTCCTGGACCTCATCTATCCTGAAGAGGCTATCATTCTCAGAAAAAAAGAAAGAATTATTCTAGGGTTCCTAAAACTATAGACTCTCAGGAGATGCTGAACCACAATACTTCTTCATAACAGATGAAAGATGACACAAAAAACACCCAAAGTTCAAAGCACATGAAAAAGGCTTATGCAATATTAAAGCATTTACATAGATGCCTATAACCCTACTGCTACAGATGCTCCCCAGAACAGTAAGTCAGACAACATCACCCCTTCAGGAAATCCACTCAACTCGCAGCCTGCTCACCATTTGCCCACAGGAAACAGCCAACAGGAGCAAGCCAGAGGCCAGAACTGTCCTAGCAGACTTTATGTCACCTGCTAGTTCAAGGAGGAGAATCTGACAGAAAAGAAGATCTCTTGAGAGTTATATCCTACTTCTCAGTAACCTTATGATTCCAAACCAGTTCAACTTCGTTATATACAGTTCACAGTTTAATTTTTCTTGTTTTGTAACAACCCTGATAAAGAACACTAGATGTACTTTTTACAATAATTTACAAATTTAATATTCTAATCTGAATTGGATCAGGGATTTTAAAAAAAAAAAAATCTATGCCACATAACACAGAACGAAAATGTTACTCACTCAAGATTCTTTCTTTTTCGGTGGGCAGGAAAGCCCTGATGTTCACAGCTTAAGAAAATACAAAGCATAAACGTAAAAAAAATTAGAAACATGCCACAAATAAACAAGACACTTCTACTGTTAACAAAAGAAAACAAATTGAAGAAAACATAGCTGCTGCAATGGTATGAAAACAGGGTGCATTTTACTTTCGGCTAGCCAATTAGTTAACTGAATACTTATTTTTCTGACTATTTGTTTCTAAGAAAATGTTCTGAAATTTTACAAGCTACTACTGAAGAGAAACTTCCAGAAAGCTATAAAGCTGTTAAGTTTCTGTTCCAACTTTTATTTAGCAGTACGCACACATAAAAAATCTTCTTGTTTAAATAAATTGGTAAGCAGTATAGCTAAGGGGAAACGTTAAGTGAACAGAGGATGGATTACCCTTTTCATTTTGGTAAAAAATCAGAACTCTGATCACAAGTTAATTTTTCTCTGTGGTTTGTGATTACTAACATTAAAAAATGTTCTGACTCATTTGAATCATCTTTTTCTTTACAACATGCTTTTAGTTACTTGTTTTCGATTTTCAACACAACATTGCTGATAATATTACAATATGCCCTCCTGCTAAGAGGGGCAGTTACAGGAAGACACCGCCTTGCTCTCAGATGCAGCTCCATCTGCCCTTCTCCCCAACACTACCAGCCACAAGCCCAGCTTACCCATCTATTCACTGCTCCATCAAGATACTAAAGCTGATGGTATATGATACATGAGACTGATTTATGTGTTCAAAATGAATCATACAAGTAATATTTCTCTTACCAAAGATTTCCAAAAGGTTCTTTCTTCTCAAACATGCTATATATTTCCTCCTAGTTACATGGAAATATTTCTATTCAGTGCTTGTATAATACAGAATTAATGCATTTCCACATAACTATGCACGTTCTGAAACAAAGAACAGTTATTTGTTCTCTAAGGCAAAGTTTAAAACACAAACTTAAAAAAACAAACGTAACTTCCCACTGATTTTACGGGGGAGATTTGAAATTGCTTTGTGCAAACTTATCAAATTCCACCAAATTTAACATTTCAATTTAAAACAAATTTTTTATAGCTGCAGTGGTCCCAAAGTTATCTTGCCAGTTAAGAAGCTTTTAGCTCTCTGAGACTGCAAACAAATCACTGTTTCTCACATGTTCTGTGCTCTAGTACAATAAATTAACAGCATTCTAGTAAACAGCACCACTGACATACAAAATCCTGTTAACCAACATCACCCTTCTGTTACAGAGCAAGAAAACAAAAAAGGCAAAGACCTCAAACTAGCAAACCACGTGCAGATGCATTCTGAAACAAAAAAATCCATAACCAGAAAGATGAGAGAAAAGTGTAACTTGAGGTTTTTAGCTGACAAAGGCAGCATTTCTCTCCAGCAGGGAGGGAATTTGGATGTTGCTTATGAGAACCAGATGAACGGACATGAAGAAGTAAGAACTCCTTGTGTGACTGTGACACAAAAGCTGGAAACGATGGTGGTCTGCACCAACCTGTCCGCATGCAGGCGGCCCAGGAAGCCTGAAGGCATTTTCCAGGCAGGTAGCACCTGTCACCCCTGCAGGATCCTGGTATCACCCCTCCTGAGAATCCCATTTTCCATCTCCCAAACATGGCCCAACCTGTTCCCAACACAGGAAAACAGACAAAGCCAAAGAAACCGTCCAGCCTGCAGACAGGACAGGCTTGTGCGCCGTAAGCAAATCCCCCTCACTCGGGGTGCAGACACATCCATGCGGCACAGATCTGAGAACCACAGTGCACACAACCAGACCCCACCAGGACACACTAATACTCCTGGACATGCTCCTTGACTTAATTGTTCCCTGTATCCGTTAAACAACAAGCTGCACATTTGTATCTAAGACGAGGAAAAGCTGTGAAATATTTGTCCGAAACGATGACTAGATTAGGAAAACTGAGATTACGATGTATTTACCTTTTCGAAGTCCATCATATTATTCAACAACAATGCTCAAATGCAGCTCAAATGCGCTCAAAATATCTTAGAATGACAACATTACACACACAATATAGGAGGAAAATGAAAACTTACTAATATCTAGCACTTTCTAAAAAAATACAGGGCTTCATTAAAACAAATTACTGAATATTCTGAATGTTTTCTTCTTCTGTTAATAACTAAAACCGTGCTGAGGTTTAGTGAGCAAAAAAACTGAAAAGTGGAGTAGCCAATTCAACTGGTGGCACCTTTGATCTGCTCGGTGTATTCACACTGCACTCTCCACCTGCAACAATGGCTAAAAGCAAGTCCAACAATGCCACTGCAACACTTCTCCATAAAGGGAAATACGTGCACACAACAGAATCCCACAATTACTTACTCAAAGCGTGCAACTGCATCCATTTACACTCTAAACCACGCGCAGAGAGGGAAAAATTAAATTTAACTGAGTATACTACTATTGTTTTTTTATTTCAGTATGGGACAAATCAACTACAAGGAAATATTCTCCATCCCCTCCCCCTCACAAGAAAAATGTGTATTTATAAATGATCAATAAACTCACACACTATATTATTCATTCTATGTGGCACAGTCACATTAATGTCACTCTGCAAATGTAAGCAATACAGAAGAGGGGAGGGTATGTATTTTTGGGGCTTTTATAAATATATACTGATTAGTTTAGGTTCAGACCAAGCCATCTTTATTTACACTAAGCAGAACTTGATGCAATTCATGGAATTTGAATAACAAACACATTATGAGTAAATACAAGAACTGCACCCTTGGAAAGGATATAGAAGTACTTTATAAAAGGTCACTTCTGTTCTCTCTCCCTACTTGCTTACATACACATTCCAGGAAAAATGAAAACAGGAAAACATGTGAAAGTATAAGAGCAAGAATCAGCAATTTACCAGTTAGCAGCTTAAAATTATGTTTGAATAATAAAAATACCTTAATAAACTGAATGCTGTTAATGGTTTATCAATTTAAACATAATCATATTCTTATCAAAACCACTGTACGGGGAAGAGACTAGATGAGTACAGCTGCATTTTTTTAATACAATTTTTACATGGTCTTTAGCTTGCATTTGTATCCCTTTCACATCCCAATCTCTACAGGATTACTGTTGGAACAGTGCTGTAGTCATTATTTCACTGTAAGCTACTTTTGACTTTATTTATATCTAAATCTCGTGCAGTATTCATTATAAGGATAAGTTACTAGATCAATGTGAAAGAATAGCAAAGTTGAATTTATATGCTCCTGTCTCAAGGAGAACACAACCTCTAACTCTCCTTCTTCTGGCCCAAGGAGGGGAGCTGACTGCTAAAGGCAGCCTTTAATGCTCCAGGACCAGTATGAAGCCACAGAGATTTATCACAGATTCAGTAGAGCCAGTAGCTGCTGCATGCAAATTATTACAGAATTACACTATATTCCTTATAAAAACAGAGCAATTTAATATAAAAATCAGCAATAACGTAGCTTAGTTATAGTCTAATTTCTTCAAATGGGAACTTTGCCTCACATAACTTTAAGCATATGGAAATTCTGAAGAGAAGTTATGCCTTTCTAAGGTTATGTGAAAAAACCCCAGGCCTATTGTGTACTTAATCAACACACAAAAAACTATACTAATTGTACCTGCTAGATTGAACTTTCCATAAAAATCACCCTTTATCCAACACTACAGAATCTGAGGAGGGGACATCACATTTTCCACTAATTTCTATAGCACTGAATATCTTTAACACAAAGAAAACAATATTAAGAAATCATAACCCAACCACATGCAAATTCTTCCCATTCACTTTGAAGTTGAAAGACACAAAAAGAAAGAAACAAAAGAAAACAAAGTAAACAAAAGAAAAACAAAGCCATAACAGAGGAACAGAACATCACTGCTAAGGTATTTCCAACACAGAAAGCCATTCAGTAGGTATCTGTACAGTCAGTAGTACAGTACTCAGAGTCAGAAAAACATGGTTTGGTTTGGGGTTTTATTTTAAAACTTGCAAACAAAAACCATTCTGTTCATGTCAAAACGTGTTCTTATGGAACAAAACATCTCCTGCAGTCCAGATCACTTCACTGCAACGCTTTTTTCTCTGTGGCAATATCATCACGTGCTGTTAATCTGCTAGGTGAAAAAAAAATACTGAAGCCTAGCGTGTATTTTTATCTACTTATTAAAAAAAGTATGAGAAAAGCTTTCCATAATGGAAAAGGGAGGAGGAATGGAGGGGGTGGGAGACAAGAACAGGACACAAAAAAACCCACCTTTTCCAAAGATTGTTCTAGGCAAAAAGGACATGTCATGTTAAACAGTAGTCAATAGCTGTATACAACCAGTAAACAAATTCAGCTCTATGAAAAAAGAACTACATCACCATTTAGTGGTTGCAATTTAGATTATTCTAGCGTGTAATACTTTAATTGTATAAAACAAAGCTGATGTCACAAACACAAAAGAACTTCTTGCAAAGCAAGCACCACAAGTAATTTTTATGCTGCCACCGATGGCTGACAAGTGATGAGCACTTTGTTCGAATTCATATAGTTATGCATCTAAGGCAACAGGTGGTTTATAAAAAGAAAACACTAAGAGCTTTTTAACTCTTCATTATCAAAATTTTTATATGTTTTATCATAATGACTAAACAATCTCTACAAATAAAACCTCAACATACTAACTACAAAGATGAACTATGGCTCAGGGAAAATTATCCATTATTTTGCTAAAAGCAGAAACTGAGGTAAAGTTCTGGATCCCATTGACTTGAGCTCTGCCTACACTCACAATGTTTTGTAATTGCACAAAGCACTCAATATTTAAGCAGTACCTTGTGATGCATAAATTAAATCAATTTAAGACAAGAAGTTGTATATTTTCTTCCTGTCTTTTCTATATCCATCTCAAACAATAGCTGACTATTGTAGCACTGTAGGAAGGAAATTTCTATTTTCAGATCCTGAAACCAACTGAAAGTGATGTGTTTCAGTTGTTACTTAATGTAGTTTTGGGCCAAGACTGATATTACAGAAACAACGGGGGTTTTTTCTAAATACTGCACAGTCTAGTGAACAGTTTTGTTTTCCTTAACCACACAGAGAGTTATAAAAGAAAAAAATAATTAAAACTCTACACCATGGTGAAGGCAGGAAAACACCTCACATTTGCATTTAAGTGCAAGAGACTTCCAAGTAAAATAAAATAAACCATAAACACGCAGATAATCCAGAATAAAAATTTAAAAATTAAATAAAAAAGCCTAGAATGGTATTGACTCATTTAGTTATACATTTAAAAAATTGGAAGATAAGTTGAGAAGACAAAAATGCAGTAAGCATACCAAAGAAAGCTTTATATTCTGCCTTGTGATTAAACTATGAAAGAATCATCTGCTTATGATTAAAACATTTTAGTGTTTGCTGGTTTGGACAGATTAAACTCACCAAGATATCAGACTGTTTCCTCTGCAAGGTAATTTTACCATGTTATCCCTAACAATTACAAAATATGACACGTCAATATTTTGTTATCTTGTACACTACACATATATACTGATACACACACAATTTCTATGGTGATGTTCACTGTATTAATTTTTCTGCTTTATGACACTTCAGAGCAGCCCAACCCAGGGCCTTAAACTGCCTATCTTTCAGATTCCTTCTGCTTCCTTCCATATTTTCTCTGAAAGTAAGCAATCCCTCAGGTAGCCTACATTCCTGTGGTTCTACATTTCCCTGCTTTTGCAACTCTTTCATACACCTGACTTCCCATTCCTACTGCTATTTAGTTTTGAGACATCAATTTTCACATCAAATTACCAAAGCTGGGTGCATAAAAATATTCAATAAGCATCATGGAACTGATATCTCAGCAATAGCTATCTATGTACGTAATGAAACGCAAACCTATGCTCAAACATACTTTAAAAGTTGAACTACTAAAGTGAGCTGGAGGCTCATAAGCTTATCTGCCATCAGCCTTACTGGGAGAAAAACCTGTATGATGGGGCTGGAGGGTGGAAATGAAGAAGGGAGAGAGAAGGAAGTAGGCAGAGAGAAGGAAGAAGAGAGAGTGTTTGATTTTGTATAGAAAGTTTTTTAAATTAACTTTAACAGAAAAAAAACCCATGTAATACATGAATACTTATAAAATTAATTACATATATAAGGATAAACACTGAGGTTCTAAAGAATCTTCCTGCTGTTTTATCAACAACAGATGAAGTTCCACTTTAACTGCAAAACTCAAAATAAGAACCAAAAATAGCATTTCTGAGGTATTTCACAAGAACAAATGGTTGGCCTGATAACTCATATTTTGTTAATTGCCTCCAGGCACTGAGGCTTCAGGGTGTTGCTTGTGACTAGAGACTCCTTGGCATCAAAACTAAAACAACAGTTTTCAAAGCAGCTGTAGCAACTACTGCTGACATAAACATCCAGCACTTAAATCCATCCCAATGCTAATTCTGTTCTTCCACACAAGATTTCAGGAGAAAAGTACATCCTGAAAAATAGCAGGGAGAAACCTGAGAGGAGCAAATGCAAGAGAAGTTACAAACAGAAAAGAAACAGACCATGAGAATTTCTGCTGAGATGCAGATGCATTGATAACTGATTAATATATGATCACCTGTAAACCCAAATAGAAAAGCAAAACTTCATCTTCAGCCAATGTGAAGCTGGGCTTCATCAGAATGGAAGAGGAAGTTTAGAAAGCATACTGAAAACATCACAACTATCTTCGTTAAAGGCTCACCAAAAGAAGTCAGCAGATTTGCACATCAATACTTTAGCATATAACAGCATAAAGGCACATCGGCAAACAAACCCCTCATTTCACTAACATCTCAGCATAAATAACAGTCATCAAAAAGTCAGATTTTCTCATTCCCCAATGGACAACATGCAAGGTTTGAACGAAAACATCTCTATGTCTTGCAGACTTGGAAAGAAAAAAACAGTATGAAGAAAAAAAGGATGCCATTGGCATTACGTATCTCCTATTTACCTGTGCTTTTTACAAATGTTTTTCAACTTACCAATCTCAGGTTAATGCTCCCTCAGCTAGAACAGCATGACTGTTTGCTGCATTACATGTTAAATCTGATTAGAGAAATGACCTATTTTTAAAATAACCCAGTCAGAACAATATGGTTATTTTTAAAAACCAAAAGCCCTTTTACTACATGGTTCCACAATCACAGGAGAAAGCACAGGAGAAAGTAGCAGTACATGCAAGAGAAAAGGTGTAAGAGTGCGGAGCTGCTTCCGCTCTCAAAAGACATTCAGTGTACAAGTCTGGCACAAAGTATTGACTTGGAAAGGGACAGACAGCTATTTTTCTAAAAGATGGCATTTTAGTCATTGTGGAAACCAGGCCTGCTCCAATAAATAGCAATTCTGAAAGAAAACTGAACCAGAGGGTTTTCTGTCAGTTTATTAAACAGTCTCGTAGACTCTCATAGGCAAAGAAAAAGGAAGGAACTCTAACCTGACACTCCAAGGATCTCAGACAGATTTGCTTAACACACAACAAAAAGGAGGTATATTTTAATTAAGTCTTACAACAGCATATCTTAACTAACCTAGGAGCCCTATTTAGTTTGTCTAGGATAAGTAACTTACAGCCAGAATAAGAAACTCAAAGCCAGGCTTCTCCTGGTCTTTGTTTGCAGTATTCACTCCGCTGTTCAGTACACAGCAATCACATACATACATCATGGAAATACCAATACAACAAATCCAGATAATCAGGGAGAATTTAATTCATATATTTTGAGGGCCAGAAGACCTAGCAGAAGATAAAGTGCCTTCAAAATAACTTGCAAGTATAAAGCTTACTATAAACATAAATACAATGAACATAAATCCAATGATGTATGCACGTTAATGGAATACAAATTGAACACGAAACCATGACATGGCAAAGTTCTTTGTAATAAAATAAACCATCACAAAAGAGTTCTGCTCTTCTACACAGCCATTTCTAATATATTTTATCCCTTCTTCAACTAGATTATTGTCTTTCCAGGTTTTTTCCTTAAATTCTTAGACTTCAGTTCCTATTTAAAGAAACAAAGAAAAATTTTCAGCGTAACTCGGTTCCTCGCCTCAAGGCACTTAAAGCTACACTACTTGTACCTCTAGAAGGAACCAAAGTGTTGGTTCCTCCATCACCTGGACACCCACACTCCCACAGATGATGCACCACATTCACTTTTGCAACTGCTCCTTGTCTATTTTAATACCAAGTCACATCAGCCTCAGAAATAATTACATCAGATCATTTGATATTGATACACTCACACATCTGCTTGCCATACTCAACTGTGGAGCAACAAAGAACCCCTGAGCACCAACAGTTAACTCTTACTGCTGTCTACAAACCCAACACAGGCCCATGTCCAGCCTATTAGAAAGCATAGTCATCTATGTTTAAATTGGAAGTGCTTCTTCTAGGGACCTATTTTCAAGTTTTAAGGAAAACTCTGCATTAAAAACAAAAACAAAAACCAAAAACCCACAACAAAAAGCAATTAAGTCCCTATATCATTTGAGGAATGCACTTTTGAGAAAGCCACTTTCTGAAAGGGATGCTAAAATATTCTGTTTACAGACCACTCACCTTTCTGATACAATCACTGCAGCTAATTAAAGTGAAACAATCAGCCACTTACCTTTTTCTGTTCCTACAGTTTGGCAAAGAACTGTTATTTTACCTTTTCTGAGGTAGCCCTCTGACCAAAGGAAAACAGGCTTTCACATTTCATATAAGCAAAACAAAAAGCAAAAACCAAAACCAACCCAACCAAACAAGCAAACCAAACAAAAGCCAAAAAACCAAAATCCATCTGTAGTATTTTTCCCTTCAAGCTTTCGAGAAAGTCCATGGAACAGCCTATCACTGCCTTAAAAAACCAAAGGAAAACAGGCTTTCACATTTCATATAAGCAAAACAAAAAGCAAAAACCAAAACCAACCCAACCAAACAAGCAAACCAAACAAAAGCCAAAAAACCAAAATCCATCTGTAGTATTTTTCCCTTCAAGCTTTCGAGAAAGTCCATGGAACAGCCTATCACTGCCTTAAAAAAGGCCAGGATACCCTACACCATCAGAAAGACTCTCACTCAAACATGTATTTCAGAAACAATCATCACCCACTGACAATTTCTTTAAAATATTACAGAGAAAAACTCATCTGTATTGCCTAAATAGCAATTATACACTACCAATCACATGCAGAACTATAATAAAAGTAGTTGTAGGTCAAATAATATCAATCACTCAGTAAAGATAGCCTGCCTATTCTTTATTCTCGGAGGAAGGGGGGGGTTTACTGGTCAAGTACTTTATGACTCACAGTACAGTATATTAGAAATTTTCTATGTATTCTTTAGAATTGAGAGATTGCCCTTGTAGCTCAGTAGGCAGCTCTCCTGTTTCTGGCCCACGAGGTCATAGCTTTAAGTCCCTGCTGAGGAAACTTAACAAGTTCCATCTATAAATAGAATTGCATTAGATGCTGCTACTCCAGCAAGGGTGGTGGCCTTTAGACAAGAAATTTCTATGTTTTCATCTGTTCTGATACAAAAAAGAAACTGGACATAGAGAAGCGCAGGGTATTATGCTAAAGATGAATGACAAAGTGGCCTCCCAAATCCACTGTAACTTCAATTAGCGTGAGACTAACAATTCTAGTATTACCAAACTTCAATAATGGCTAGAAAAGAATGCAAGAACAATTGTTTTCCTTCTCAATAAATAATTAACTAAAATTACAGACTTTACAATATTTGAGACTGAAAAGAAATCTCACAGGTAGTATACAGTCAAAATTCAACTTGTGACATCAAGAGGCAACCTCAACATAAAACAAACCTTGGAGTGTTTGATCAGTTACAAAATGAACATTCACAGCTCTCATTCTTTCTGAAGAAGTAAAGTATATCCTTGAGAGACATTTATTTAATTATCAGGGATTAAAACTGTACTAATCTGCAATGTATAAATTTTTGCTCCTAATATCCATATATTCAGGGAGGTTTATTCAGCCCTCAGAACAACAACTACTTGTGAGAAATTTAAAAATAAAGCCTATTTAAACCCTTACCTGAGTTTATTTGTGCTTTAAATGGTAGTTACTTGGCCTCGGAAGAGTATGGATTAAAGCTCAGGTATCACTTTCACTCAGCCTGGTGATGTAATTTACTGTTCAATAAAGACAAAGGCTAACTCACTAGAGTGATGACAATTTTCCACAATGTGCACCCACGTGCCCAGGAAAACAAATTCACTCTTCTGTGGGAAACAAAACTGCAAACAGCACACCGCAAACAGCTCTGAGGTACAAACTCACAAATTTTGTCAATATATGCACATCAAAAGGAAGATGAGGGTGATTTTACAATGTGATTTCCTAGATCTCAAACACATTAATATTATGCTCAAGGATGACAGTCTTGCAAAGTTCTTCTGCCATCGTTCAGCTTTGGAGGTTATTGCCCTTCCAGTAATTATCTTCTTGCCTACGTGAAAAATCTGATTAGTTGAAAGTTTTTTACAGTTGGCAAACTAAGCTAGTTGATCCCGCACTGGCACTGATCTATCAAACAGGATACTGGTGTACAAAATGTTTCCCTCCCTCTTGCAGGTTTAGGTTTCAAGGTAGTACTAGTTCAAACTGCATGTCAGAAGATTCACTAGAATTCCATTCTGGTCCTTTAATTCCACTCTCAGCATTTTGGACAATAATGTACTGCTATGCAAAGCGCACACACAAGGTTCTTTTCTGCTCTTCAGAAGCTTTGACAAAATAGACTACATCAGCAGACAACTGCTTTTGAGCATCAGCCTTCATCACAGGTCTCTTCCTATGTTATTGTATTGAAGAGTAGGCACATGAGAAAGACAACAGTCATTGCAATGCCTGTTCTTGCTCATAATAAGCAAGGGGAAGCCCTTTCATTCACATCCATTGTCTCTACTGCTGCTTGCTGCATAAATGCTTACTCCAATGGTTATTTCTCAAGAACCTTCTTTGAGTAGATGTCTGTGAACACTTCTTCTCTCCATCAACACTATTTCTGAGCAAAAAGTCTATGGTGCTTCCATTCCATCCTTGGATCCAGTGAAAAAAATACAACAGCACTAGACAGCACTAGGTCTCCAAGATGGCTTAAGGCTAGTACTGACATTAATGACTATTGTATTTCCCTGCAACAAATCTTGTGTAAAGGCAGTATTTCTCAAAAATCTGTCTTCCATGAATCATTTACCCTTCAAATCCCTCCTTTATTGGGCACTTTGTGGGTTTAGAAGTTTATTTGCCTAAAACCAAATTCTGTGTCCAAATAAATAAAAAGGGGAAAAAAAAGTTTTATTCAAACACACTTCCTTTTCACAGAATCTGCTGAGTTGGAAGGGACTCACAAGGATCACTGAGTCCAACTTATGGCCCTGCACAGGACATCCACAAGAGTCACACCATGTTCCTGAGAATATCATCCAAACCCTTATTGAACTCTGTCAGTCTTGTTGACCACTGCCCTGGGGAGCCTCTTCCAGTGCCCAACTACCTTCTGATTGAAGAAATTTTTCCTAATATCCAACCTAAACCTCCCCGACACAACTCCAGGCCATTCCCTTGGGTTCTGCCTGTCACTGGTCACTACGGAGAAGAGATCAGTGCCTACCCCTCCTCTCCCTCTCACAAGGAACTTGTAACTGCAATGAGGTCTCCCCTCAGTCTCCTTTTGGTTACTTCACATTATCTAAAGGGGGAATGAAGACTTGCATGCATATAGAATTCCTCTCTATAATGTTGTTTGCTTCAGAACTTAACTTCATCTCCTTCGAGAAGGCACTGTTTCCAGTCCTGTTTTACCACACTAAATGTGGTACAGTATCAAGCAGGTTGCAAAGGCCTGATTAGATTCAGCCAGTGGTCATTCATTACATGTGCATTCTGTTTCTGCTTGCAGGTACAAAACTGCTGTAGGGAAGAGATGTCCATTAACAAAAGCCCTGAAGTAAACCACAGCTAAGCAGCCTCTGAAAAATCCTCCTCTCCTGCAACAAAAGCATTTTATTTTTATGATGAAAAAGTAATAATAAGCAAATTTGTATGCCATCTGCATAAATATCATTACTAGCCTCCCTTCCCTTTCAAGGTGGTGGACTTGGTATCTGAATGCTGAGATGTAAAATTCAAAGACAGGTAACACATGACCTAAGACAAATTACCCCTAGTTTTTTTTTTTTTCTGTGACCTGATATTCTGAAATTTCAACATACAATGCAAAAATAGTCTTTCTTACATAAACTATTTCATTTTTGGTGATAACTTTGCTAAAAGGAGTAGACAAATGCCATTTTCACAACTTTGCGATCATAAATATCTCCCATGCAAAACCTTTTCTCAGAACTAAAACACTATCCAATATTTTACAAAAAAAACCCCAAACAAACAACACCACAAACAAACAAAAAACCCCAAGCATCAGGTTAATACACAGCCACAACTGTCACTTTAATTCGAAACCCTTCACAGTTTCTGGATTTAATACAGAGAAGTAACTGGAAGCCAACTAAAAGTGTAGCTGAACTGTGAGCCACTCGAAATATTTTATTAAACGTTAATTTAGTTACTCTGACAACAAATAAGAAGGAAGAGAAAAATCTCAGTAAGAACGATCACCTACTCAATAGCATATAGCAATACATCTTGGTTGTGTAACACTAACATGCAAACTATTTTTAAACTTTGTTACCTTAGCAGTGACAGGTTTATATTTGTAAATGAGCAACCCTTTTTTAACAGGTGGTAATTACACTTAGAAATATACACCAAAAACAAAGCATCTTCAAAACACTGACATACTTTGGTATGTCAAAGACAATAAATATTTGTAAGACAGCTATGTTTATGTCATTTCAAGGGGACTTTTGACACACTATAAAAATGAAAAAACAGCTTCAGATATTACCAGTGACACAGCTGAGCTACAGCTGCATAAACAGAGCCACTGTGACTCCCAATGCACACAACACACAGGCTGAAGGGATGAGGTGTAACTCATACTTTGTTCACTGAAATGCTAGGTGCAGTGGAGTGTGGATAAGTGATATCCTCACATCCCTCCTTCTGTAGAAGTCAGATTCCAGAAGCAGCAATGGTTTCTTCTTACAAAACATGGGGGAAAAAATGCATCATGCCTCAACTACTTAAAAGCTACAGAACGATTAGCATTTTTATATACAAAATGCACACATTTTTATAGAAAGTCAAAAAACTAGGTCAAAAAAGAGGATGTATCTTATTCAATTTAGTAACTTTGTTATCACCTCTGATTTTTACAGGTAAATCAAAACACTGGCAGTATAACTGCAACTTAGTATTAACCCTCATGATGATTAAAAAAAATAAAGTTAACTTGATTTTAAATGCTGAGTGAAAATCGGTACAAATACTTTCAAATTCAGTTTTGATTAGTGCTTTATTTCAAACAAGAACAGACTACACTCAGCTGATGTGATGCATACTATCAAAGCCTTAAATAATGGCGAACAGGTTTAGAAGTTATCTAAAACCCTGAAGGAGCAGAACCAAGGGGTGTACTAAACATTTCCAGTTTTAACAGACATAAAACTGGAGTAAGCGCAATTAAGGCTTTCTAGGAACTGATTCACACTGGTCACACCAGTCACTTCTATAAGACCGCAGGGAACGTTTACCTAGATTCATGGTTCTTTTATCACAAAAAACAAGATTTCACAGATTATCAGTTACCAAACTCCCCTTCCTGCTGCTAAAAGGCAGCTGCAACCCCTCTGCCATAAAGTCAGAGCACTTCCAGGCAGAGCAGGAGCTTCCCACCCCTACCTGGTGGCACTCCCTCAGCACCCCTGTCACCACAGGCAGCTTGCATGTCCCTCTGCAGGACCGGGACTCCAGGTGATGGCACACAGCTGAGCTCTCAAGTTCTTCCACAAAACCCAGTGTTGCCTGCCCTACTCCTAACACTGAGCATCCAACCCCAATGTTTTTTTATTAATTGAAAAGGAGCATTTGATAGCAAAGTACTTTTACAGACAAATGTCTTCCCCATTTCTGTAATTTTGAAGAGAAAGACTGGATTTCATTAAAGAAACTAAAAATAGAAGAAAAAAATGTGGAACATATTTTCTAGAAAACTAGGACTGCAGGGTATCAGTGGGAAGAGAAACTCAAAAACATGAAGAGCTCTGGCTGTTTAACATCCAGTACATTCAAAAGCTTGACAGAGCTATAGCAGGGACTAAATACTGACATCTACCACTTTCTTCACTGAAGCATTGTTTAAGAGCAATTTGTAAATTTACACATGTAACAAGGTTGCCATTTATAGTTCAGCACACAAAGAAAGTCATTTTCTACGAGTACTTGTGACTGATCTGCCATAAAAGTTAAAAGGTGGTTAAAGCCATGAAACTTGGAAGAAACACTATCAGAACCTTCAAATAGCCTGCCTTCTGTCACCACAAAAACATTGCTGCCTCAGTAAAAACTGTAATACACCTGAAACACGGAAAACTGAACTGTCAGAAATGTTTCAAATTAAACAGTGAAACTTGGAAGATGAACAAAGCTATAACTACCTTAAAGCACATGTGGGTTACCATGGTACTAATGCTGTAGACACCATTATCCAGGACACACAGCCATTTTAAAATTAAATTCCCCCTTCACTCACCCAATAAGTAAGGAAGTATATCTTTCTGAGGTTTTGATAACTGGATTTGGCCAAAAGTAAGTTATACCCCTACCCCTAAGAAACTGGGATAACATCTGAAATTTTTCTTTTTCAGTGTATGGAAATCAAATGGTTTAGTTTAAATATCAGTAACTAATTTTCAGTTTGTGCACTTTAATAAAAAAAAAATCTACAGGAAGTATCAAACCCCAAAAATGGACTGCTCTATTCTGTATATGAAAACTTAACCACCTTACTTGTTGAGGTAAGAAAATCTGCTTCAGACTAATCTTGTACAAAAATACAGTGGTGCTCAACACAAACTTACCTCTCCTTTTACCCTACCATGTGCTGCTTCCACAGATGTTGCCTGTTTCTTTGTATACATTAAAATACACGTTAGACATAAAAATAATGTTTTTATTGATTTAATGAATACCATGTCTGTCAGGGAAAGCAACAGTCTACACAGGATAAGGAAATTCAAAGGCTGAAAATACACAGCCATTTCAAGGTGGGAGTACTGTCTTTCTCTAAATGAAGCAAGGAAAGCAGAGAATTTGCCACACAGAAACAGTTTTCATTTCTCTTCAGCTTTATGTCATAAAACAAAAAACAGTTTGAGTAGACACCACACAGAACTCCCACAGTTCCAACAAAAACATAATAATTACTTTGAAAGTACTACAGCTGCAGCTCACCTGTGTACTCGGTAGTGGATAAACTGATAGGCAACAGCTTTCTTCAAAAGCCATCCATAGAGGTAGCAACAGTGTATTCTGTTATAGCAGCTAAATAAACACAAATAAACCTTCTGTCCTAAAGAAAACATAGTTTGACACATCCTCAATGAATAAAGAGAACAGGATCAAAACCTTTTAGCCACCTTTGATGAGATATCCAAAGTTTGGCTCATACTCAACAAAAGCTCTCCATTCCTAGCAAGCCACTTCCTTGTCTATCGTTACCTTAATTAATACAATGTGAGTTAATTTTCAAACTCTTTCTGCAAAAATACCAACAGAACAAAGCTAAGTCAAACAAGCCCTTCTTCAATAAACTCAGGCATGCAGACCTTGAAGTTTACAGCACAAATCCCACAATGACCTGCTTCTGACTTCCTGCCTGGCATTCATCAATAAGAAAAAGACCAGTTCTCCAAAGGACTCTACTTCTCATGCTAGCCATCACCATGGGCAGCAGTAGTGCACACCACAACAGCATAATGACAGCGAGCAACAATTTCAGTGCACAAAGGTGAAAATTTATTCAGATCTATTCAAAACCTTAGTGAAAACAAACACTAAATTTTTCATACTTTGAAAATGCAGAGTCTCCAGATCACTTCCTAGTACAGCTGTTCTTACAAACATTTTATCATTCTCATCTTCTCTTCCTCTTCAGCAACACCACCCTTCTGGCTTGCTGGCATACAAGGCTCACCTTCCAGCCCACTGCTTATTCGCCTTGAATAGGAGCAGCCTGCCTTGGTTACCCATTTATGTCAGTTTTATGTGGCTGCAGAGATTCAGTATTTAGTGCCTACCTGCCAGGCTCTAAACTGACAGCTGCTTTCAGGGCTCTGGTTCCCAAAGATACACAGTCCATTAAGAACCTGGACCAAACCATGGTAAAAGGCAACGAAGGGGCTTCTTCCTCTCAGGATATGGAAAGTTTAAGGACTTACAAAAGCAGTTTAGGTAGTTTCTATAATCAAACAGAAATCATGCAAGCTCCAGACATGACACAAACTCATTGAAAAAATTTTGACGAGTGGATGGATGTAAAAACATTACAGCATATAAAAAAAGGTTTATACATTTTTATAATACAAGGTACCATGACAAGTTGAATTCTAGGTTTTAACTAGAGTTTGTGTTGTATAAGTAATAGATTCTTTAAAAAAAAATTATTTACCAGAGGGCTATTATTATTTTTAGTACCGAATCTTCTTTTTTTTTAGTATTCTGGGGAAAGTAGAACTGCTATGCATTTCTCGGGGGGAAACAAAAAGTAATTTTATACCTCTAAAGTGTAAAATTTTGCATTAGCTTTATTATTATTATTCCTAAGTAGTACTTTGAAAGAGCCTTGTGTTTATTAGGCAATCAACACCCACAACAATAGTCTCATTCCTCTTGCAATCCCCAATGAAAAATACAAATGGTGTTATCCCTTATAATAGCTACCTGAACCAAATGCTTAGGATCATTCAACATATAGATTAAAAACCATCTTCTCCACTGACTATTGTATCAATCTGGTCCTTAACAAGCATTTATGATACAAGTATCAAAACAGAGCAAGTATAAAAAATTTATCACATCGGGCAAAACATTATCAATCCCAGGACAGCCTGTATTTGGGGAAACTCATCTCCACCTCCCCCTTTTTCTAGTGTTATTGTAGGAATGGTTCTTCGGTAGTTACAAATATTTAAACTATACTCATCTGTTACTATATTAGTATTGATTTTGTTTTAGAAACACCCTGCCCGAAGAGTATTTCTATTTTTTTTGGTTTATTTTATTCTATTGTTTCATTACTCCCTGCATAATGACCAACCAAACAACAACAACAAAGGTGTCCAGTGTCCTCAAATCCACAGAAACATTAAGCTTGATCTTTTCTGACCAGAAACCTTTTTCAATACTCAAAAGTATACTCTGCAAACCAATGTAGCCTTTCAAAGAGATTTTAAGTCCAAGGTTGTAATTGCTACTAATATGACTCTGAAGGTCAGTTCTACATTGTAGTAATAGGTGTCTAAAGGGAATCAAAACCTTTGGTCTAACTGAGAAACGTTCAGAATTCACACGGAGAAAGACGTGTAAGGGGGCGTTCAAGACTCAATACAAGTCACAGAGACATCAGGAAAAGGAAAGAAGTGAGACTTGCCCTGGGAGGAACAGAATCCCAGAATCTGCTACTAACTCCCTATTTTCATTTTCTACTTCCATTTCATCCTTTTATTATCACATTTCATTCTTCCTCCTTTAAGAAACTAAATAAACTGCCCTGCACTACTGGTAGAAGAAAATAACAAACAATTATTCCAGATTTCCAAAAACCCAGTTCCTTTTTAAGTCTTCAGTACAATGTTTATGAAGAAAGGCATACATTTTATACAGCAGAGAATGAGAATCATCTTGGTTGGAAAAACCCAAAACTTGATGACTTTGAATTGAAAGGTAAAGGTTAAAATTGTAATGGATATGTGCTCCACAGTTATTAGAGTACAACAATGCTGTCCTTACACTAGAGAAAACAGATAAATAAGTTTACATACGCATCAGATGAAAGATCCCATCACAGGCATTAATGTGAGACAAGAAGGAATTTCCTAAGCCTTGTCCAGTGTGGGCTCCTTTCACAAGGCCAGCAATATCCACCACGTTCAGAAATGCTGGAATTTTGCTGAAATATGGAAGTCAAAAGTTTATTACTGAAGCATATTAGTCAAAATTTTTTTGCACAGAAATAAATTCAGAAGATGAAAATCCAACATTTCTTTTTTCTAGAACAAGTTAAACATCACAGTGTGGAATGTGGAATGTATGGAATGACAAAATTCCCCCCCTCCCTTCTAACCCTAACCATTCTCTAATTTCTCTGTAAATATATAGAATTAAGCAAACTAGTTTTGACATAAGTAAACTAGTTTTTTGGAACTATACAGACAACTATATAACAATAATCAACAAGGCATAAATTAATGCACAATTTTCACAGCACCAAAGGGATGAGATACACAAATGGCCACTGCACTCTGCTATCACACACCTCTAAGGTTACCATTCAGTTCAGTTAAGTTTGCAACTTTCTCAGAAGACAAGGGCATTTTTTTAATACAGTGGTGTTTAAAACTAGCAGTGATCAGGGTTATGCAAACAATTTGAAAGAAAGCAGAAAAGTTAAGATGAAGCTTGTATTATAATGTAAACAGCTGCAATATTTTCCACCATAGGGAACAGCAAAGGGTTAAGCAGACATGTCCACATGAGATTTTATACAGCAGCAACATAATAGTCATGAAGTTCAAATGAGCTAACAAAAAAAATGGAAAAAAGCTTTTAAACTTATGGGAAATGCATATAGATATTTATAAACTGCAAACCTTTCATCCTCTACAAATTCTCAGTTTGTTTTAAAATTACAAATACCTTAACAGGCATTAATTTTTTCATGTATACTCTAAACCAAATTACTTCTCAAAAAACTTTGTGAAAAGGTGTTGACCTAAAGCACCTTTGCGTGGTCAATGCAAATGACAACACTGCCACAAACAGAGACACCGATGCGAAGGGTGTGACTTGTGCTCTGCTGCCTGTGGGAGCGCACAGCGCCCACTTGTAAAGCAGGGAGTGTTCTGTTTTACGGTGAGTGTTCGCTCTTATGGTGAGTGTTCTTCAACATGGGACTCAAATCTAAAGTTATAAATTCTGTGGTTAACCTTAAAATGTCTTTTCCAAAGACGTGCCTTTGCACTGCTGCTCACAGACAGAAGCAACCACTAAGACAGGAATGAGGACTAGGGATGACCTAGCCAGTAACCTCCTAAACAGCCCTATACAGAAACATTCTCTGGGTAGCATTACACTTCTGAAGTCTTTCCTGTCCACAGCCCAAACTGAGCTTTACTTTTTTTAGTGTGACAACTTGCTGATAAATACATTTGTTTCTTCAAATATTGAAATATTTGACTGCATGACTGCTGTCAAATCTGTAACAGCACAGGAAAATCCACTGGCATCAGAAAACAACTTTTTTCTTATCCCAGTGCCTGGTATGACAGCTATGGCCCAGACAGAAAAAAATATAGTTACCAAAACCTATGGATTACTGTCTCTGCTCAGAGCAACTGGCTTCAGTAAAAAAACCCCCCACATTTCCAACTTTTTTCTCCTTGGTGCTATCCCACTTCCACTTGACTGCAAATAGCATAACACATGGTTTAATATCAGCATGTGCACTTCCTCACTTCAAATTAACTCCCTAATTCGGGAAGAGATGGTCCACTAGAATCTGTCTTAATATGGAATATCAATTATTTCTGGAAGAGTGGTGACCTAAAAGCTTTGTTTTCAATCTTGCTCTAACACTTCCCAAGAAACATAACTTCTTCCAAGTAAAATAATTTCACAATACCAGACCTGGACCACATTTTTTTTTTACCAAGGTAAAAACATTAAAGTATCACTAAACCTGTCAGGTGTAATAAATCAGGAACTTAATGACATGTTTCATGCCATTAATACCTTTGTGATGCACTTAGAAAGAAGCATGAATCACCTGAAGGGTGATTTTAAAAATACTTAGAAGAATATTTACAAGAAATATTTATATTTACAGAAATATTTGCAAGAAAATATTTACAATGTAATACAAGTTACTTAAATTCAAGTACACCATACGCTGACTTTCAGCTTTACACTTCACTAGGCCCATGAAAAGAAGGGCCCATCCTTGGGAAGACAGATATCATGTGCTGCATGTTAATGCTGTAGAATGCAGTAGAATGTTCTTATATTCATGTTCTTTCTGAAATAAACCCATTTTGCCAATTTCTCATTTTTGTCCCACTATGGTTTTCTTGGCAAACTATCTTTTTATTTTTTTTAACTACCAGCACACAAACTCAGAAACAACAACTCCTTATCTAAGGCACTACCAAGAGTGACTCACATTCTGAAGACAAAAGCAATTAACTATTAATGCATCAACCCAGTAACTCCCTTTGCCTGATATAAACACAGAGCTAACATACTTCAGAAGAAACAGCAGCAACTTCGCAGTCAGACCTGTTAGAACTCCTTGCTTTTTGACATACAACTAACTCAAAAGCAAGACAGAAAAACATCAGTCTTTAAAGCACTTCTCCATTGACATTTTAAACTGTTTTAAGAAAAACAAAGGTGGTGTTCGAAATGTTTCATGCTCCCCTCTCACCTTTCTGGTAGGATTAACTTCCTGACCAGCCATCAGAACAATTCACACTTTCACTACAAAAGATGCCACATTAGAGCAAGGCAGATACCTTCATATGCAGATGACCACTCTATCACCAGATTCAACCTCATTTGCCAGACAATGGAAAGAAAGCCATAGCACATTTATTTCACAGTTGCCTAATACAAGCAAGAGACCTTTGAAGTATCCGGGTTTCCAGGACATTTTCTCACCTTCACTTCGGGTACCACAAAGCTAACACTCCAAGCAAATTAATACTATCCCCACTCCTAGGTCTAAATCTGTTTCATCATAGAAAGATGAATACAGAGAAAAGCAGAAAAAGGCACAAGCTAGTCAGACGTCCCTGTACTCCGAAGGACAAACAGTAAACATTATGAAATTAAATAAAGAGAAAACACCGCACACAATGGTGGGAAAGTACCACATACCTCGAATATGGTTATTGAAGACTTAACTGGATTGTTCTATTTTCCTTTTTCCTCCTCTAAACAAATTAATTCCATTTCTTAAGATTCGTTAGTCAGCATTAGCATAATGTCACTGAGCCTCAAATGATCATCAGGAACAGGTGGCATCAGCAGATCATTTGTACAAATCAGTGCAACACCAATCTACCATAAAGCATGTCACAGGAATTTATAGCAATAATCTGAATAGCACGAAACAGAATACCAAATCCAGAAGTATCTCTATATTTTAACCACAGGTATAATCCTTAAGCAAGGATTTTTTACCTCACTTAGACAGTAACAGTGGGTTTGCGTTAGTGTCCTGCTTTCACTGTGTGAGCAACTGTGCAGACAAGAGCACAAGACTCGCTGGGTCAGACTAAGTTCAGTTTTGTAGTTCAGTGGTTACGGTTTTCATTCAGGAATAAGAGGCTTATGTGTTCATAGGGTTACTCACTTTACAGGGGATAAGGCCTATTTTTCACCAACTTGGTTTCAAACTTCACTTCAAACTTCAGTCCAAAACAGTTATTTAAACAGGCAAGAGGAGTTTCTTTATCTGATCTGTTTGTCCAGTACAGCAGTTCTGAATGGTACAATGCCAGTTACCTATTTGCTTCTAAAATACACACATATGGTATCTCCAATTGTTGTGAGTGTTGTTTTTCTAAAATTCAAGGGGAAGAGGCATACATTTATTTCTTGGGTTTCCACTAGTAATTGCTTTGTAGTAATTGCTGTTTCTCTCCCTGGATTTTTACACTTCTAGGTTTCCACAATCTCTCTTCATCAGTGCAAACAAAACCCCATTAGTTTCTCTGCAGCACTTACTACAGATTACTAATCTCACATTCTACCACAAGACCCTGGAAAGCCAGATGACAGCTTCAAGTAAATTCAAAGTGCAGCAGTTTTCCAGTAAACCTAGATGACAATACTCATAACACACTTCTTACTCATTTCTTTAATAGTCCAAGAACTTTCTCTCAACTCAAACTCTACCTGATCTTATAGGTCCCACATACCAAAAAGGCCAGATTCTTCAGTATTAAGGTATAATGTCCAACTTCCCTTTCTCTTTGGTAAAGTCAAATGTGCTATTCATCTCCTAATTCCAGTATCTGCCTTTAAAAGCATCCATGCCTTGAAAAGCATTCTTTGTTAAATCTGTTAGAAAAGAGAAATTATCCTTCTTTCCTGAAAATTCATACAACTTAAGTAGGAGTCATCCGTTAAGAGTTCACAAATTACCTAAAGTAAAAGTAGCAACAAAGAAGGAGAACATGTAGACTGTGAAAACCTCTTAGACAGCCATTCAACTTTCATTATGTCCTCACTGCTATTTTTTGCTCATTTCCAAATAGAAATGAACAGTTCACAGACCCTCCCTCTTCCAGGAAACTATTCCTGCTTACAGCTTCTGCAATCAATCAATCTTGAAAGCAGTTTTGACCAATGTACAGAAAATCCCTCACTGGGCAATTAAAGGAATCTGCTTCTGAAGAACTAGGTACTGCAGATGAACCCTGATCATTTCTATGCAAGAATGATTTCATTAATAGCATTTTATCCATGGTACTGACAAACAAGACTTGAACCTAATGGCACATGAACCAGAAGTGAAAAAGCTGGTAATTAAATTGTGCTTACATGAATTATAAAAAGGTATGAGATCCAATGTGGATTACAACACAAAATCTGTGTCCTATATATATCAAATACCTATTCAGTAAGTTATTACACCAACAAAATACAACTAATGAAATTTTGCCTTCTCCCAGCAAGCAGAAAAGATGCCTTGAGTCACCAGTACTTAAGGTCTTTCATTAACTGCTGGCAAATTTGCAATGCTAGAACATGCATCGCAGCCCAGTTGATTTACACAGGCTCAGAACCAACTGAAGACCAAATTCAGTGACACCAAAGGAAGAAAAATATTAACAGGACATATGTGCCAATTTTCAGTCATTTTCTGTAAAAAATGGGATTCTCTTACAGATGCTGATATGTTAGTTACTTCCAGCTAAGTTATTGGTGTCTCACTCTGGAATTACAGGTGGTTTCCAATTACATAAATGCTCTTCTTAAACCTAGATTAAGTCCCACATGATGTCACTCAGAAAGTCCCACTGCTCATCTCTATATAATGATCTCATCTCTACATAATGCTTTCCAGCAACTGATTAATAATTCTGATTTTAAAACTTCATCAAGTATCTGAGTATGCTGTCATATAATGATAGTCCTATCCTACAGTGAGCTGAAGGGAACTTTTATTGAATAGTGCAAAGGACTTTCAGGACCTAGACAGCAACGGAAATTACTCAGAGTTCAGTAACCATCACTTGAGCACTAAAGATCTGAATCCATGAATTTTGTTAGTCTACAACAAACTAGAACAAACCAAAGCAATCTGCTGACAAAAAGAATAGAGATCCTGAAGTATAACGGACGGTGATACAGTTGAAGAGGGGTAGTTGCAATTTACATATTATCCTCCTTTGAGATAACCACGACTGCTTTAAAATTGAAGTTTGAAAAGCACATCCAAGATAGACTAAAAACAGACTAAGTGAAATAGAAATGTTTGTGGTTGCAATAAGCTTTGTGTTTTGTGAACACATATGTTCAAGGCAGCTCACCCACTTACAGGTGCATCAAGGAATGAAACAAATACTGACAGTTTCAAGGAGTTTGGTTCATCCTTTCTCACTTTACTCATTTCTGCTTATAATCTCATTTGATTTTAACTAAGGGAGGAAGTAGAAACACAGACTTTAAAATCACCTCTTTTACTAATGTTTTCACACAGGTTGATTACTATCAGCCAATACAATCCTTCAGTTGTAACTATGTAGCTTAGGGTAAGGAAGAAATAATGCAAATATTTGCAGTGAGGAGATTACTTGGGGCCAAAATAAATAAACTAAAGAGGAAATTGCAGTTTCCTTCAGCCTCTCAGTCAAAATCATTTTGAGGCTTGAATCAAATGCCCTGAGGCACATCTCCTGATCAGGTACCACACAGTAAAGCTGTCGGCAGTAGGTAGGTCCGTATGAGCTGAGCCCGGTTGGGTACACATCGTCAGAGGCTTTCAAGATATATGAGTTACAACACAAATCACTTATTCAAATTACATGAGTTAGAAATACTTTTTAGGGTAAGTATGTCAAAGTTTAATGTGATTAATCAGCATCTGTAAATTTAGAACAAAAACAATGCAAGGAAGTAACTTTATTAAAGCTTTTATTAAGTTACTAAAATTTCTTTAGACATACTACACTCAGTTCTTTTATGAGACACAATGTCCCATAAAATATTAACTGCAGAAAATATATCAAGTGTTTGTGGCTTCCATGTCACAATTTTCATTTCGAGAGTTACCTGTTCAGATGAAAAACACCTCTTTTCCATTTTAGAATTAACAAATCTCAGCCTCTGCTACCTCCTTAGGATCCATAAATTAGTTGGGGGGGAGGGGAAAATACACCGTTCTGCTTTAGTTCCTGCTGAAATGAATCAGTCTAAAGAATATATTCTTTTTCCAATTAGTAAACTGGAAGTGATTTCATCATTAGTCTGTCAAACCTTGGCTGAAAGTACTTGTGTTGGGGGAACGGGGTGGGGGGGTAGAATGACAACAAAATAAAAAAACAGCAGTCTACTTTCTGAAAAAGCTACATGTGGGCACAATGTAACAAATACGAGTTCTCACTGAATATTGCAATAAGCATAACACAAATAATTAAATACATACATTAAATTAGTATCATAATATAAACAAAGACCTTAAAATAATAAGCATTCAGAACTGGGTTTTGCAGATTAAGTTTTCTTCTTTTTTGTAATATCTACAATTTCATTCGCACCAAAAAGCAAGCAATATGTAACATTAAAGCTCAAAGAAATTTGCTCATCCATATCATTTGGTAACGACATAGCATTTTTTACTGGAAGTTCTTGGAGCCCACCTTCTGTGTACAGTCTATATCACCGAAATTATCTGCTGTCAACAGTCATATACATCTCACTGCTGCAGAAATAAAAACCGCACAGGTTACAAGTTCTGGAACTGTACCTTAATCTATTAAGTACAGATTTTAACTGTGCATAATAGTCTCTAAATTGTTGCTACATGACTTCATCTAGAAACATTTACATTTCCAATCAAGTAATACCAGTCAGCTTTCACACTGGCTAACAAGTAGCACACCAGTACAACCAAGCTGATGCTCTCTTCCTTTGCAGAGAGAAATGGATCTTCAAGCAATAAACAGCTCCTGAAGAGTCTAACTCTTCCTCCAATGGCAGAACAGCCCCTCACTCATACCAGCAACATCCTTGGCAATAGCCAGTCTTGCTGTAGCAGCAGCAATCTCAGTTCAGTGTGACAGACAGCAGCTGCCAGCCCAGCCCCGTCCTGCTCTTCCCTCCCCTGGCTCACAGCACGCACCAACACACGATCACTTTGGCCTGTCACACATTATTTCAGTTAAAACAAAGTCACCAGTTTCCCCCCCACCCCCCACCAATGTCTTCAGTTACGTGAAGACTAAGTGCAACACACGGAAAATAAAAACCTGAATGCTTTAAGATTTTGAAAGACAAAATCTTGAGGCTAGACAAGAGTCTAATTTAAAGAGAATTCACTGTTTATAAAACATTCTGCATGCACAGATGGATTACGTCTACTAATCCAAACAAGTACAAAATTAACATAGAACATATTACATAAAGATGAAGAACAAAATCAAGACTATACAGAGAAATTAAGACATTTAAATTACAATTTAGTAGCATATCTTTGTGACTATAGCTTGCTTTTCCTGGGTTAGTTTGAGGCAGACAAGCACAAACAACCCTTTACCTTGGGCTACTGTGATACTGAATTATCACTGTCAGTGCTTTATTACTGTTACTGTGAATATTAAAGTCATATAAGCAGCATAAGTGACCTCAGAAGCTACAACTATCCACTAATACCCACACTCATTGACTATAAGTAACAAATACTGTCAAAAAGCATTCAAATGAAAGCTGATTATCCAGCTCATTATCGAATGAATACAGATTCAGCAAATATACTATTTTCATCAATATTTAACAGTGATGAGAGAGGGAAGAAAAGAGCAAGGGAGAGAATTTGCAAGTCTGAGAACACACACACAGGTATTTACAGTCTTTACATCTGTCCTTGTAAGGTGAGATGGCCAAAGGCAGGTGAGGGGAGAGGTAACAATCTCTTTGTCACTTCAATTATTAATTCAGAAATAGCCATTTATAGTTAAGCGCGAAGAAAAAGAGATTACTGAAGTGGCCACAGTGGCACTAATACTATAATTTAGAAGAGATTTGTCAACAAAACTTAAACACCACACCATTAGCTCTGTATAATCAACAGCCTGAAAGTTTTGTCTCTAATTCATCAATTTTGCTTTTGATCCATGCAGTAATATGTATGCTTAATGTTGACTTGAGCAGGAAAAGCAAGATAATGTTATAACAAACCTCCTACACAACCAGCTTTGTATCAATGCAGTATTTAAAAAGTGCACAATAATTAGAGACAGAAGTAGCTCGTTTGGACCTGAAAATTAAGTGTCAGCATATGGATTTTTCATTAGCAACTGATCAACCTTTTTTCAATTGTGGGTGTGATCAGGCTCTAAAATTGAGGCCCAGGTGTTGAACAAAAGCACAGACATACATGCTACTTTGCCCTATGGTTTAAGTACACGCACTTTATTCAAGATACCTCTGCAAGTAATTGGAAACCAAAATTAATGAGTCACAAGTCCTTATTAAAGTATGTTTTCTGAGAGCACCTTAAATTTTGCTGTTCAAGAAAAAAAACCAATTCCCACACTGAACATATAGAGCAGATTACAGAAATAGTCAGTAGCAGAAACCATTGAGGGGTAAAATTAATACACTCCTAGAATAATAACAGAATCAGAAGAGATGCAGTGTAGGAATATGCCTGAATATACCAAGTAATAAGTAGCAGAGCCTACTGAAAGAAGAGAAAACTCACAGGCAAAAAAGGCTCCCCATAAATCTTACTGGCAAATGACTGAGGATGAGGATGCAGGGATGTTGACAGGTACTGGCTACCTACAGCACATACAATATTCTCAATGATACAAAATACAGGGTGGAAATCTTACAAATTAGCAACTTCATGACACGTTAGTTAAGTCCCCTGCTGTCCATTTGCCAAATCTCTTCAGAAGATACTTCAAGTCACCTGGGAGCACCTTCAAAGACCGGAACAGCAAGCACCAAATGGTGCTGAGCAGTGACTAGCAGCTCAGTTTTTATCATTCTCATATAACAACAGTCATACTCGGGGCATGGTAAAGGTAAAATCCAGGTACACGTGTAATTTCACATTCTAAAACGGATGTTAGCAAAAACTTAAAGATATTACAGTTGTACAAAACTTTTATGAAAACTTTTAGTTCCATAGTACTACTTTAGCTGCTTAATTAAAGAAAAATATTAAGAAATTGAGTTACCTTGGAGGTTTGTGATACTGGCATAGGAAGTCAAATCTATCATCTGGCACAGGTACTCGACTCTCATTTGGATCAATAGTACAGAAAGGGAAATTTTCTGCTGCTGCTTGACTCTTTGTTAACACATTGAAAAATGTAGATTTCCTATAAATGAAACACACACATTCTTGAAGAAGTCCAATGTAGAAGCACTTAAAATAACTGGATAAAAACACATCTTAATCCAACCTGAAAGCAATACTGAGTTTTCAATTTACTTCAGTGACAGCAACCATTCCCCTGACTCTACAAGAAAACACTCTTAAATATGTATCTGGAGTGCCCCAATGAAACCCAATGATGTTTACCTCTCTTCCCTACTCTGCAAAATTCCCCTAACTATATTGCACATGCCTGTTAGCAAAAAAAAAAAAAAAAAAGTCAAAAGCAATGCACAGCCCTACCGGCCATTTTTAATTTTCCTCAAGTACAAAGTGAGACACCCATATGAATGTTTGAAATTAATTTTTGAACTAGTTTTGCCATGACTCACCAGCTCTTTCCATGAGTGCATTGTTTCTTCAGATTTATTTACATAGCAACAAAATTTCAATATCTAAGCAATAAAAGTCAACAATCAAAAGAGAAAAAAGGGGCACAGAAAGCAAACCACATCAGTTAATCAATTACAAGTAACTGTTTGTGCACATGAAGATACAGTTCTACCTGACCAAACCTTTTTCATCCTTGTTAAATATCAATGGGAAAAGCCTACAAGTGCTCTTTCAGGAAAAAAAAGAGAACACTTTCCATTAAACCAAGTAGCAGATTACTTTGCTAGCTGGCATTTATTACACCAAAAGAGAGCAATTCTTGAGTTATTGCTAAGAGAACTCCCAAATCTTCTACCATAAATATTCAGGTTGTGGTGGCATTTTATTTCTTGTTTTCTTCTGTTGCATACAACTTCTGAGTCACTGGGAAGAAAAAAAAATGAGCACTGCCCTGCATACAGACGACATGCTCAAAAGCCACTAACAATTTTCTTTGAAAGTTACACCAAACATAACCGCAAATGCTATTTAGCCCCATTGACACGCTGTACAACGTTACTCCTAATTATTTCCTCTACGGAAAGCATCTTACCTACATCCTGAAAAACAAAATAAATGATGATGAAAAAATAAGAAAGCAATGCTTACAGCTTTGAGACATGCACAAAGGCTTATCCTCTGATTTTTTTAAGATTTAAAGTTTTGAGATATCTGAGAACTTCTCTTAGTAAATATTATGGATTAATTAATACCAAAAAGTTACATACTTATAGTCTCAAAATAATCAATTCATCATCCTTTTCAAGTACAGCTCCTCTGAGGAGCTATAACAGCTACAGCTGAGAATCATGACAGAATCAAGGATTCACCTTCCCTCATCTCTCCCAAACTCATTTACACAACTTGTTTCATTACAAACTCTGAAAAAGTTCCAAGAACGGAAGTCCTCTTCACTGTTAATGGCACTTATGAATAACTAATCCATTTCTGTGCACATGATCCCCAAATATAAAAGGTAGTCGCGGGCATGTGTTCCCATGTATTTACATGAAAACATACATTACACACACACGCACCAGTGGATGCAAGGAAGTGCAAACAACACTGTGTTTTATAAAAGTCAGCAATTGCTAAGACTTGTCCTTTCTTTGAATCCTTGACTATTATCTTGTCCAGACTTGTGCGTACCTGTCTCTCGCTACCTGTTTTACATGGCTCCACCTGTAAGCACCTCCAGCTAAAGATGGAAGTCTGTCACCGAGCAGTAAGACCCGGACTGTGTCCCTGTGCTCGCATCCCCACCCGCCTTCACCCAGAAACCGCGTCAGGTCGCTCTACCCGGAGAGGGGCAAACCCGGGACCCCGCTGCCCGCTCCCCGCCCCCACCTACCCCACGTTCGGCAGCCCGACGATCCCGATCTTCAGGGACGTCCCGAACCGTCCGATGATCGGGTGCGACTTGACACCGTCGCCTCCTTTCTTCGGGGGCATCTGAAAGCACAGAGCAATGCTGAGCAACGCTGAGCTCCCCGCGACACCTCGGCGCACCCTCCCCGCCCCGTCCCCTCCCGGCGCAGCGGCCCAGCCTTCTGGAGGCCTCCGCCTCCAGAAG
>VYXB01005619.1:1093606-1118944 GCA_013397135.1 Pachyramphus minor
GGCGGTGCCGCGCGCGGCCATTGGCCGGGAGCGGCGCGAGGGGAAAGGTCGCGCCGGGGGGCGGGGCCGAGGGAGCGCTCCTGCCGCGCGGCGCCGGGGTCCCCGCAGCCGCCCCTGCGGGAACAGGGACGCGGAGGGAATCGCTGAGGCACAAAGAGTAACGCTGTGGGCTGCAAGCGGGGACGTGGGCACAAATCGCAGAATCAATGAGGTTGCAAAAGACCTCTGAGATCATCGAGTCCAACCTATGACCGAACACCACGTTGTCAACCAGACCATGGCCTTTCCTTGAACACCTCCAGGGACGGTGACTCCACCACCTTGGGCAGCCCGTTCTGTAAAGAAATTCGTCCTCATGTCCAACCTAAATCGTGGGGCTCTATCGTCTTGTCACTAGTTGCCTGGGAGAAGAGATGGGCCCCCACCCAGCTACAACTTTCTTTCACTTACTTGTAAAGAGCTGTAAGGTCACCCCGAGCCTTCTCTTCTCCAGATTAACGTCCTGGTCTTCTGCTTCCCAACCTAACAATCCTGCACCAGAGCAGGAAGCACTGGAAAGGTGAAATACCCAGTGCCCAGAGAAGTGCCCTGGGCATCCATGTGCTTTTGGGATTCAAAGGAGCACGGGTAGTTGGGCCCACCGCTAGATTATTGTTCATACTTTATCTAGGTATTTATAAAGATGGTCAAGAGGAGACCATTGTAAACACATTGGGATTTATGTATAACAATTTACATGACAAATTAATAAAATAATCTAGGAATAAAATAGAGATTTCATTAAGATAAACCATTTAGAATCTATAAAAAATTTTCAAATGTTACAGAAGTGAGACCAGGACTCTTCAAAAAAACTAGACATTTTCTTTAACTCAGGCTCTGCCTCTCTGAACCATTAAAGACAGGCACCATCAAGTGTTGCCTGCTAAGAAAATTGAAGGAGAGAAGACAGTAAAAACTGTTCTTATATCATGTCCTATTTTAAGTCCATAAAATAAAATTCTCAAAACTTGAAAAACACCAGACTGAAGGAGTCAAGGTGAGAGTATCATCAGATTATATATCATCTCTATCACAATAAAAGGAATATAATCTTTAGCATTTATTTAAATCCTTTTTTCCCCCCCTTTTTTTTTTTTTAAGAAATGACACTTTTACTAACCCTAATTTGATATTATACATAAAAAAAATGGCTGTTACAACTTTTTTGTTCAGTGACATGAGATTTTTGCAACCATAATGTTGAGGAAGAGAATGCTTGTGTCTGTTAGCATATTATTAGTACTATTAGTACAGTGATAATTAATAACAATCAGTTCTTGCTGGTAATATGATTATGTGGTCTTTCTACTGTCTTAAGATCTATTACTACGCATTGAAGAGGGTAAAAAAAAAGAATATCAGCCATCTAAATCAGATTAATATACTTACTTAACTGTTGAATAAAGCTAATGTATTACTACACCAAACATTCAGAAATATTGAAATTAACAAAAATTATTTATAAATAAACTCAGAGCAGCTCCTGCATCCTTCACATCTCTAAATTACAAACTTCAGTAATCAAATTTAGTTTCCTTTTCAGGAATGGAATAAACACATCTTAGGTTTTCCACCCTTCTGAAGTTGAAGACACTTTTATCCATACCTGTCCTGAAAGTAAGGTTTTGCAAGACTATTTCACAGCAACAGTAAGAGATACATTACCTCTATTAATAAGACCACAAACTGTCTGAAAGACTATTTTTGTGGAGTCTTTCTGTTTATTAAGTTTTTTCACCATCCTAACATTTTGTCAGACAATGGTGCTGTCCAATCTAGGCATGATACCTCTCAGAAGACAAACTTTTTGACTCTTCTTAAAACAAAAATATTTAACTCTGGTGAATATTTTTGTGTGACTAGAAAGTTGTATTTATCTAGCAGCCGATCAAGTCTAACTAATTTTGCCTACCAGTTCATAAGCACAATACAGACAAAAGCAGTTCAATACATTAAGAAGTGTGTGTGTATACACAGGCAATAGAGCCTACAATAGGTATAATTCTGATTTTAGCTATTGGAGAAAACAGCTGAACTCTGGAAGAAACTAAGATCCTGACTGCTTCTGTTGCTGTACTTCAATGAGACTACCTATGGTACCCAAGTCAATACTGTGTGTGCAAAAATTTGCAAGTTTGAGTGTAAGTTTTTAATTTATGTTCTTCATACAACATACTGTAATAATGCCCTCCTTCTGCCCTCCCTCCAGTCTCTATATCCAGTTTACCGTTTGCATGGCCACTTCACTAAATACAGATACTGGACTTCAAAGCATTTGATTCCTTCAAGCAGAAATTGACTTGTGGCAATGTAACACTTCATCTTACATGCTTTTGATTTTGAGTTGCTTTTAAAGTCAAGGTTTGCCTTACTTGGCTGACTGTTTCTATCCAAATCTGTCATAATGGTGAAAACCTCATTTTAAACTGGCATACATAGTTTAAACCATAATAACCTTGACCATATTACATTTAAAATGTGTTTTATAAGCTTACTGGGAAAAAAAAAGAAAAATATCTAGAGAGCAATCATCTCAATGTCAACTCTCCAACACAGAAATACTGCACAAATACAGCTTATTGTACAGCTGGAACACGTGCAAACGTCAAAGAGCCCTGGAGCAACTCTACCTGATTAAAAACAATGTTTGAGGGACAGTAATAAAACAAATGCTTTGTTGTTCCTGCCACCAACATACTCTTTGCTTTTTGCTGCTCAGAACATATATTTACAGCAGAGTCACTGTTAACTGCAAAAATAAGTGGTTTTGTAGAACTGAAAGAATAAAGACAGAGCCCCTGATCCTTGCTGTGACCAGGCAATGTTCAGTGCAACCCAGGGGGTGAGAAGAACAGAGCTGTTTTTGCACACCACCACTCTGAATTACCTGGGTCTCTGCCACTTGGAGGGTGCTGGATGATTCCCAGTAATAAATACACTCAGGGATAAAAGAAACAGTATTCAAGGGCAGGTCTAAACTAAATGGTGCTCATCGAGTTCTGTGAAGTTTAAAGGTAGTCATCACCCAGCTCAACTGTGCTCGAGTACAAGACTTTTAAACATTATGTGTTTTTCCTTTTAACTGTGGATTCAGGCATTCTCATAGAGAATTTAATCTTATTCCATTCTTTATACACTGAAATTCATGCTTCGCATTTTATATTTGGTCATTTTCATGCTTTGGCATTCTGATAACTGTCCTTATTTTAAGACTGGTAACAGATTGTTAATGATGTTAGTGCTGCCCCAAAATTGGTCAGGATTGCTGTGGTGGCATAAAGCATCTCTCTCGCCCCTTTCTGCAATATCCCAGACTCTGTCAGTCTAGAAGCATATAGTGCTGAACAGTCTGATCTGGCACATATTATTAATATTTCTAGATCCTGAGCCTGAAATATCAGCTGAATTTGGTAACTTTAATGTTACCAAATGTCACTAACAGACATAATGCACCCTGAGAAGTTCATAGAATAGTGAAAGAGATTAGCTCACAGGAATAAAGAGAAAGCCAGGAAGAGAGAGGTTCTATAGTAGGAGAAATAACCTGTGAATTAATGAAATTTTAGTTCAAAAGTTACAGGTCTACTTTGAACGTTTCAGTAGTTTAGCAAAATGAGAGTACCAATACAAAATAAAAATATTTTTATGATTAATACTAATAAAAACAGAGAAAAAAACCACTTAAATTGGGACTAATAATGAGTTGAGCAATGCTAGGCTTTTTCTAGACTTCCAAGCAGTTAGGACCATTCTAGCATGACCATTTTTTTTTCTACCAATTAAACCATAAGACATGAAAGGACTTAAAATAAATGGTAGTAGTCTAAGAAAAAGGGTTAGATTTCATTTTATTTAGTGCTGTGGATGATAGCACTTAACTGTGGATTAATTAGGATACTGGATAGTCGGACAACTAAGTATGAGAAAGGAACACAAGTATTAAATACTTCTTGTGCCTTAAAGGGTATTACTGAACATGGAAGAAGATTCTCTAATCTACAAATAGGGAGAGTTCTGTCTCTGAATTTCAAGCTATACCTGTATACTTATTAACAAAAACAAAAACCAAGCCAAAAAGAACCCACCATAGCCCACCCTGCAAGAATGCTGACTAGGAATAAACCCACTGAAGGACTTATTCTCAAATCCGTTTTTTACAATCTTAGGGCATGGTCAGCAGCCTGGGAGATACCTGCAAGAAAGAAACCTTAGGGAAAATAAACTTACTTTTCCATAATTTGCTCTAACCTTTACCGTTTTGTGTGAGGTGCAAGTTTGAAGTTACAACATAGAAAGCTAAAATAATGTAATATTTGGCATTTAGTCTAGATTATTGCCTGGGTGAAGTTAAATGTCTGTGCAAGAATAGTAGACTCCTGCTAGCCTTCAAAGACATTTCATCTTTCTCTTCTAGGGCACAAAAAAATGTTTGTAACATTTTTAGGATAGATACAATGACTTCATATATTGAACACAGCAGAAAAATGTATTGAGAGATCTAGATAATTGAACCAAAAAAACCACATCATCTCAGGAAAAAGACCACAAACCTCATTCTGGGCCTAATGCACACTGAGCAGTTATATTCTAGCCTCATAAGGTACATTCGATTTTGATGGAAGAGCAAGATGAGCTACTTAATATACTACATAAGTAAAGTGATAGCTATATGTTTTATATATTACATATTTGCAAAACTACTGTAAAATGAAAACCAAACAAAACATTGAAGTACATCATGCAGCAATTCTGGAAGTGTTTTAAATTTTATCTATACTGTATTTATTTTACTTTAAAACTTCAGGTTGTAACATTTTATAGCATGAAAAGTTCAGATAAAACTCACTAATAATATTCATCTACATTTCTAGCAGTTCAGAAAAAAATAGCGAAGAACTTTTTACACTCTTGAAAATCTGCAACCTTCACCAGGTCATCCAAACTTGTCACAAAAATTGCAGGTATGGCTGGATGTACACCCCGGTGCAGTGCACAGAAAGGGGCTGTGACATGTTCCTCTGGGGTTAGTCATTAAAGCCCCAAAGAGCATCACACCTGTGCTTGGAGAAAGGCAGTAACAGGGATACAGACTACATCTTCAAGATGGGATTGCATATGAAAATTTCAAGAGTTTACAACAGCAATCAACTAGTTTTGCCTCAGGAAGGTGTGTTGTTTAGGATGGACGGATGGGTGTACACCACAGTCCAATTCAGAAACACTGTGGTAGCACCACACCCCTAGAGGAGGCAGGATGACACTTTCTGTTCTATGTTAGGATTACAGTGACCTCTGTAAATACAATGGAGATTTATTTTGTAGAAGGCTTCAGTTTACACATAAATACTACTACCATACTGCTGATATTGCATTCTTGTGGTTATAACAAGAATCCAATAATTTCTTCCTTGTAACTCAGCTACTATATTATAAAAATCCAATAAAAAAATCAATTTAAAACTTGGATCACATATACATTATTTTTCTTTAATTTCATGGTAGCGTTCTTATCTATAAGAAAAAGTCACAATGCAATTATGCCTCACTTGTGCGTTCAGGAGAGGACCTCTTAGCTACTTTGTAACTTTGTAATTCTCCATTCCGAAGAGCTTAGAAGCTCAGCAAAGCTTCACTCAACACCAATGTTTACCCCATAATTTACTTACAAAGTTGTTCTAACCTTTCTGTTCTCTACTGTGCAATACTCCCATCTGTAAATGTGGGATTTGGCATTTTGTAACTTAAGACATAACTTGTATATGAACACTGGTGGTTGGTGGTGCCAGCGTAAACAAAGAGCCCACAGCAATTGCAGAGACCCTGGCAGTCACCTCTGTGGGTACCTCATCACAGTTGTTGCCAGATGATAGTGGGAGCAAGACAACTGTTCAGGTACCAGTGCAGCTGATACACACCTATGTTTAGTAGTCAGCTTCCCATCTTATCCCATGCCCTGTTTTCCTAAAGGAGAATTACATTCATGTCAGTAACAGGAAGAGGTCACTGTCCTGCCCTGCTAGTTGCTGGGCTGGAGGATGCACACAGCAGGACAGAACGGTACATGCTCTGCAGAGGAATTATGGAAAGAATTAAATCCTATTACCAAACACTGAGAAGTTACTTATCAAGTGGTAAAGATTACTGTGACCATGTTAAGAAATAAAACATTATCACAGAAATTCTGTTGCCTCACAACCCTAATATTTTTGTGGGTACAACCAAAGTTTGACTTAACAGCATGAATGCTTGGATACAGATTTCACTAACAAGGATTTCAAAACCCAAATAAATTCTGCAGAGGGATTTTCAGCCGGAGTTTAACTATTGCTTCTCACTATGTAAAATTCCTGTCCCGCTGAAGAAACACAAGAGCATGGCCTATTGCAAATAAGTATTTTTCTGCCAAATCTAATCTACATTTTTTTATACACTTACGTCAATATTTTATATCCCAGTCTCCCTTTTAAACTAAAGCTTGGCTTACCATGTATTTTTATTCGTCTCAATAGCTTTACTTAGATCCTCACATCTTTACTACAATGTAGAAGAAAGGTTAGTGCATTTGCAGGGAGTGCATTGAGAACCCTGAAGTGGAAAAGAACTACTGCTGACCAGCTGGGGTAAGACACTGAAATAGCTTCAGTGACCTGCTATGGGAAGAAAGACATGTGGCCGCTCTCATGTCAGACGAAAAATCCTTTAATTGTTTAATTTTTTTATGTAAGTGAAACAGATTGATTGTGTCTCTTTGTGACACCAAAATTTTGCCTGTCACAATGAACTTCCATGGGGAAGAGCAATTTCTTTATTGGAAAAGGTACTCGCTCACTCTGCCTTCTCGGTAAGGGAGGTCTTAGGACATTTGCCATGCCCGTAACAATTTCCAGAAAGCCTAACAACATCATCTGAGAAATTACATATTTGTGTTGGTCAAAGCTGGTGGGGCAAAGATTTTTAATGTCAAGAATATGAGAATCTCTAAAAGGTCTATAGCNATTGGTCTTTTTCAGAAGTCAGGTTCTTAAAGTGTGACACCTTGTTTCTAACCATAGGCTATCTGACAAGAAGTATCAGCTGGTGGGGCAAAAATTTTTAATGTCAAGAATAGGAGAATCTCTAAAAGGTCTATAGCCTGTAGTCACGTCTTTCTAATGTAAGTGGATAGCTTAAGTAATTTGGGAAGAAAAGTTTATTTCCTGAATGCACAGAGCTCTGACTGCCAATTTATAGATAAGATGTAGTCTTTTTACACCTCAGGGTGGGCAATAATATTTCTTTGCACATTATATGAACCTAGAGGAGACCATATTATTAAGGATTTGAGGTGTCTAGCTTTTTTAAACTGCTTAAAATAAAAAGAGTCAAAGACTGGTACCTGAAGTTATATAAGATCCCTTTAAGATATTTGTAGAACATTGGACATGAGAAAACACTCTTCTCCTCTTACTGTCTTGAGTATCTCATCTATGAACCATCCCTTTATAGTAAATGTGCATGCTGATATTAAAAAAGAACTATAGAAATATTAATTATGTTGTGATTGTTTATCATTTTTTCCATAATAACAACTTCTGTGTATTCTGATCATTTTTGGGAAGGTCTTATGATCTAATCTCCAACCTATTTAAAAGAAAATGCTTTGTGTGCCATTTTATACTCATGGTCGTTTGGAGTTCTATTTCAGCTTCATTAATATTGATGGAACTTGTCTCTGCCCTCATTCTCAGCAGATACTTTGAAATTAATCTTCAGCATTTACTGTGATTTGTTTCTGTTTTCTGCTTCATCCCTGACTCCAGCTCTTCTCTAGTTAATTTTGTTTTCTTTATTTTTATCCACTTGCTATGACAGTTCTTCTACTACTTGTGCCACTGTGGTGTGTCAGTCCTTTACGGGATCCCTGTTTCGTCTCTGCCTTTCATTGTGATTTTCCATCATTATGGTCCTCTTGAATAAAAATGTAGCCCTTGTTTCTGGGGCTACATGTTCCTTTTCTTTCTGTGTGATTTTCCATCATTACTGTTCTTAAATTTCTTGAATAATGATACATACTATGAACAAATGGATGAAGCAGTAATGGCTTCATCAATGTTTTCTAAAATATATCTGCAGCTTTTAGAGCATACAATGCTACAGCAGAGTCTGTGGCATGTTTGTAGAAGCTTGATTTTTAAAGTGTATTTTGCAGGCTATTGATGACTATGCTGCTCTGCATTAATAATTCGCTTCTTTCTAACATTATCTACTTCTCAGAATAGTGGTTCCAAAAAGATATTGAAGTTGAGGAATAAGTATTAGCACTGCACATCTTTGTATAAAATGGTGAAAACATAATCACTTTGTGATGTTTACAGCAATACCACTATGTTATGGAACTAACAGGATTCTTGTTAGGCCTTTTACATGCAGGATGTATGAATAGATTTCAGAATCCTTATTAAAACAAGTCAACATTTTAATTTGAAGCAGCATATCACAATAAACAAGTAATCAGAATAAACGTTTTAAAAATCTATCTGCAAAAATGTGATAAACGAAAAGTTGTACTTCAGTACTAATTAGTTACATTTGAGTTATGTCAAATACATGATGGAAACACTTAAAGTTAAAAATCTCAAGGAATTACATCAGTTCACCAGTTTGAACAATGGAAATCTTTAATATGCTGTAAGTTGGGGTAAAAATAGGGATCAAAATATGATAAAATATTTCCTACCTTATTTGACAGTAGTGGCACAGTAACTTAGTCCACAAAGTACTTCAGTGGTTGTAAAGGGGGAAAAAAACTTAATTAAAAAATGCTAACCAAGTATGTTAAAAAAATGTTAATGGTGAAATCATTAATATACACTGTTAAATTATATTCATTAATGTTTCGTTCTGAAAGACAGATGGAAAGCCTAAAGGTCTTAAAGATCCAGAGCTGCTGGCAGAAGTAAACCCTTGTGTCAAAAAACATTTATAATAATATTTACAATTGGCTATAGTCTTTCCCACCAAAATAAATGGGTGTTGTGGTTTTAATTAGAGAAAACCTAGTTCATTTGTGTCCCCGGTTTTTCCATTTGAATCACAAGTATCCACATTCCTTGATGTTCTCTAAGGATATGAAATGCAAAATGTGCCAGTTAGTGGCTCCAGCTCACTGCCCAGGGGCTGGAGACACTGCCCCCTTCACACCAGGGCAGTTGGTGTGCAGGTGAGACACCCACAAAACTCCAATCATGCACACAGCATGGCAGCAAGGCCAGTGGGAACAGCTTCCCCACAATACCTGAGCAAAAAGAGCAAAGCAGGTTTGGCAACGGTAACCAGGATTAACCAAAAGTCCATTAATTACTAGAAAAGTCAATAGTGACAAAACATATCTGTGGTCAAGATAGGTAGCCAAGTAAAAATAGATTGGATCACATGATCATCAACAAAAGTCACAGAACCAGGGGCAGGCACACCTACAACCTCACACCCAAGTGTAAATGCAGCTCTCAAGCACAGAAAACAAGCTCCCAGCGAGACTATCTCTCCCAGGTCTATTCACAGCATTTGATCACAGGTGACAGTCCCGCCCTGGGCACAGGCAGCCAAGGTTCTGGGTAAGTGGGAAAAGGTTGTCAGGCTTTTACACTTCACTCGGGGTCCTGACCCAAGCAGCTTTCAGTAATTGATGCTCCTTACCTTGGTGCCTTGATTTAGCCTGAAACATACAGCTGAGAATGCTTTTATATCCCATTCAGTTTATTTTCCAAAGAATCAATGATGGTTTAATAATGTTTTTATTAATGATTTCTTCTTACTACATTCCCTTATAGTGTGAGCTTGGTGCCTCAGTGACAGCTATTTTAGCTGCACTGCTGGTTCAGTGAAAAGCCTTGGGAAGATCGCTAATTTATGATATGTATCTGCCAAATGATGATCCCACTCCAATTTTCTTCCCTCACAGTGTTTTGTAGATTGGAATGCAAAAGTAGGTGGCCAAGTCTGCGTAACTGTGTTATGTTAGTTCAGTAACAATGAAGTGTCATTATTTTTGGCTAATGTTAAAATGTAACTGGTGTATGGCCTGACAAACACATCTGAAACGTTAACAGACTCTGGAAAAGAAATCTCCAGTCAGTTACAGGGCTGTGTCCAATCATTCTAATGAGAAGATGAGATTGGTTTGCAGCACAAAGTGGGAGAAAACTTAATAGAACAAGTCACAGATTTAGTGGTACCTTTGCTTCAATAATCAATCCATGTCAATTTATACCAATTTATATCAATTTATGTCAATTCAGATTTTTTTAAGTAGATGGTTGCGAACAATATTACTATTTTTTTATCTTCCAGGTAAAGATATTTCATTTATTTCTCTATAAACAGGTATTTTATTTTATCTGGGATAAGTTATGAAGTCATTTCTCAAATGCAAGTTTCAGTCCATCATTAAATAATAACTTGACTGATTGCTCCTCTTTTCTTAACTCTTACATTGGAAACATCTTCACATTCTGAACCTGCAAGTACCAATCCTAACCATTCTTTGTTTCAGAGCAGTACTGGCAAAAGTAGTATATGGCTACTGTCCCTATCAACCTCAATACACATTACAGAAAAAAAAAAGGAGTTATAAAAGGTTTTAATGTATCCAAGTTGTTTTCCCTAATTCAGCAGACTCATGATGTTCTTAACTTTGTTATGCAAAGAGCCAGGCTATGTCTTGTTTTCAAACCAAAACAATAATTAAAATACACAGAAAAGAAAAACATTCACAGTATAAAAAATAGCAGTTAGAAATGAAGAAAATATACATTAGAACAAAAACTGGAGCTCATGTTCATTGCTTCTTTCACTGGATAAAAATCCAGATGACTTCACATCAAGATAAAATTAACCATTTTCACAGCAATTATCTGTGATATTTTTCACGTTGACTAATATTTTCTGCGTGACCCAAGCAGAAACATGGGCTACTTTTAAAGGCATTCAACAACCACAGAAAATTCTGAGTCACTGGGAGTCCACGCAACACAAGCCTCAATACACTTACCAACTCACATTTCCTTGTAGGAAACCAGTAATGATATTCTGCCTGTATCTTCTGCATATTTTTGAGTTGTTCACATGTAGCAACACATGAGATATCCTATCAGTTCACTTTCAATCTCACAGGTCATATATTCAGGGGAATTAGCAACAGCAGCAACAACATTTGCAAACTCATGTTATCTGCAAGGCAGGGTAAGAACTCCTACTGATTCAGGCCAAAGGTGATCTCGTCTCTCCTGTTATTTTTTCTGTTATTTCTGGGGATCTTTTTGTTCAGTACTTGGTGCATCAATGAAATTAGATGAGGCTGAAATACCATTTGCCTCAGGCTTCTTTTGAGCAAGATTCCCACTTCTCTGGAGGGGTGTACTGCAAAGCACAAAATGCCTAAGAACAGCACTCAGTCAGGAAAGAGATGAGGGGCATTAGTGCCAGAATTCACCTCACTGCAGTGATAACTTGAGGGGGTAGATGACCTCCACAGCATTGAACCTGAAGTTATATCTGCTGTCAGATCAACACCTGTGCTAGCCACAAAAATATCTTTAATAGCCAGATTTAGTAAAGCACTTGTTAAAAAGAATACATTGTCTGTACAGCTCATATACAAATCCCAGCCACCTCCCCAGTCTGTACCTGGAAGTCTGAACAAAGCAGCCACAATGCAACATCCACCTCCAAAAGCTAAGAGAGGACTGAGGCAATTAAAAACGTGAACCAGCCACTTATCTAGCCTTGTTACACTTAGCACCTGTTTCTGACCAGCTGAGCAACATCAATCTGTCTTAGAAACACCTAAGTAGGGGCTTTTGGGAAACAAGAAGCTCAAGAGGTCTCTGGCCTAGAAGAGAAAATCTAGAAAGCTTCTCTAGTGTTTCAGGAAACTACAAAATTAGTGAAAACCATTAATTGCACAAGTGATGTTCTGTGGATGAACTCAGTCTCTCAGAAAATTTCCCCAGGTTCCTTTAGAAATAATCCAAAGGTCCGAGCAGCCTGTGAATCACAAACACTGCCTGGGAGATGCTATGTCCAAGAGTGTGCCATCAACAAACACAATCATTATATTTACAAAATGAATTATTTTCTGCTTGGATTTTTTTCTTACTTCAGAGGCCAATTTCATATCAGTATTATGTCGCACACAATCTAGCATTATATGCAATGCACTGAGATAGGTTATAAAATAATTTCAGAAGTAGTTTTGCTTCCTTTATTTTCTTTTCTTAAGGTCAAATAAATATCTATGCAGTCAATGTATAACCATCATAGAACTCAAAAATCGCCCAAAGTTGTGACTTCAACTTGAAAATAATAAGAAAAAGTAGCATTTTGAAGGAAGGAAGAAAGATAAATTGATTACTTAATTTTTGGTTTTTTGCATCTCTAAGGAGAGTTGATAACTCCTCTTTAAAAATGTCAGCCTTCAATAAATATATAAATATGCCTGGCTGCAGGTACAAGCGAGATGCAGAAACTGCAGGATACCGAAGCCACTCCCATAACATTTAAGTGAGGGTGTACATCAAACCAGGAGATTTATAGTAATCCCCTGCTATTAGACACACTTTTCTTGAAAGTGTGAGTTCCCCTATTAGCTGCTCAGCAGGGGACTCCATTTACCCTGCAAGTGGTCTGAGGCATGCAAAATGTTTAAATTTTGAGAGAACCACAAACAGCAATGTTTCCAGAGTACAAAACATGACCTATTTTTTTAATTGCTCATAAAACAAGACATGTCCAAAGTGACATGGATACAAATATCAGAAATGCAGGTTATGAATCTTTTCCATTGTACACAACTCTGTGGCTACATATGACTTTCAACCATTATAAACAACCAAAAAACAATGTTGACATTGCTAAGAATTACAGGTACATCTCATCTCCTGACAGTGTTATGTCTGGACAGCTATAGCACTGCATTGGCATGTTAAATGGCAATTTACATATTCACACGTTAATGTATTCACATCAAGTAGTTCATTAGTTTTCATTTTGCTTCTGTCATTAATTTTTTTTTTAAATCAATGCTTTTGGTTTGTTTTTTTTTTGCTCTTTGGCTTATCCCAAAATAGAAATTAAAGTTACAAGTTTTTTCTGCTTTGGAATTTAAAAGATATATATGCAAATGAGGCATAGATGTATAATGCTAGAGTTGGGTAGGTCTTTTCTCCTTTCCACTTAATAAAATAAATACTTGTATGCAAACATCAGATCTCACCCTAGAGCTAATATATACAGCTAATATATAATTACTATGGGATCAGATGTGATCCTAATCTAGTAGTAATTAGAGTATAAATGAGGTGGGATTTTTAAATGAACCCTTCAGTGTAGACCAGTACAATGTCTCTTAATGTTAGTTTAAGTCCTGCCTGGAAAGTAGTATTTTGCTTCAGACAGAGTAAAACTCCTTTTGGCAGAGTACTCTTTCATGAGTAAAGTTTCAGCATTTGAGAAGATTGTGAAACTACATAGGAGTTTAACTACAGTCAAAGGTTCTGAGGCCCTACGAGTGATTTCAGTGCAAGCGCTGCTCTTCAAGACAGTTACACTCAACAAGCTTCCCTGAGTTACGTTAGTATTATTCATATATTACTGCATTAATAAATTTGGCTAATATCCCCAAATGTTCTCTGCAATGTTAACCAAATCCAGGGTTCTGCAGAGTCATACACAATGTGGACATTTGAAGAACAAAGCAATAGCAACCCCAACTCCCTGTGCTGCTGAAGAAGCATCCTTTTCAACCATGAATTTAGTGGAAAAGTTTTGGAGCAAGTAGAGACAACAGTTTAATATATTCCTAAACAACAGCTTAATTGGCTTTGTATAACTATTGCCCTCCTGCTCAGATATTGGTATACCCCCATTGCTATTCTCCTAACCATGTGGAACACATACTCTTCTGCCACATGTTAGATTTCAAACTTTATATTATTTAAATACCATGGCGCTGTGTGTTATTAATCAAAATCTCAATATTTTGGAGCTGTTTGTTAAACAATTTTCTAGCATCAAAACCTTACAAAATCACAATCTGAGACACTCAGCTGCCTTGAAGCTCTCTTCAGAGAACACTTCAAAGAGGAAGTTTTTTGTAGAGGTCACTTAACTATATTCAACCTTATAAATGCAATGAAACATTTTTTGTTTTAAAAATTGGAAAGAAAAAATGTTATGTAATTGTTTTAAATTGTTGGACTATTTAAAAAGTCATGTTAAAATAGTTACATTCCATGATGAGACTTGTCTTATAACTTTTGACATGCATAAGCTATAAAGCATGCCTATTATTAATTTCAGCAATAGTTTTGGATACCTACAGTGAATTAAACTGTCACAGTTGATGTAATTATTAAGCAAGATTATAGACCATGCTCAGAAGTTCAAATAGTGCCCATTTCAAAAGTCCCCTCAGTAGTTATGAGTCCAAGAGCAACCTACCATGACTGGTCACACTCCCACAGCAGGATATGAAAGCTCTTTTTGTTTAAAGCTTGTTTTCTCAATCCTAGTTACAGCAGAGTGGTGTAAATGCAAGAGATTTGAGTTGTTATTAAATTTAATGCATCTCATTAACACTTTTTACCTGCACATACAACCAATATGAAGCATAAAAGTGGAGCATTTAGTACTTGTCACTCCATTTCAAAACTTCAGATTTGTTGCCTGTATGAAATGATCTCAGGCTGAGTAACTTGACTGCAGCAAACAAAATCTAGTGGACAGTGTGTGGATGAACATTCTTAACATTATCCATCACATTGCAGGTATCTGTAGTACCACTTTCACCTTTTTATATCAAATAATGTGTGATCAAGGAGTGTTAGATAAACTACGACACAGCCCTTTTGCTAAACCAGAAACTCCAACAGACAAATGCTGGACCTACTGCATTCTCAAAAGTGGAATTAACATTCTTAAAAGAGGAAATACATCAGTGTATGTACACTTTCAAATACACTGTAATGAGGGGAAATCAATTTACTTAGAGAAATATTTTCAGCTACACATTGGAAAAAAATGTGAACTACTATAAAATGCTGTTTGCAACACTGCTGTTTTCATGTTCACTGAAATGTTTGATACCTTCACAAACTAAACAGAAGATTTGATCTTTGCGCAGTAGTTCCAATGAAGCCTTCTGACCAGACAACCACTTCATTTTATAATGTCTTTATACTTGTACAAACATGGAATATCCCATCTGGAATTAATTTAAACTAGTCTTGTGAAAGTAAATTTATGTAAAAGACTACAGAAATTAAAGTACACTGTTTAGTAATGCTTCTTACCTTTAAAGATTTTTAAATATTCGTTTTAGCTAAATGAAGAAAACATGGGCACACATATGCCCACATATGGATGTACACAGTGACACACCTCCCCTAGAAAAGCTGCATGCTATATGGGCTGGCAGGCTGCTAGTCATTTTGATCCAGGTAATCAACAGAGAAATGACATTTTCTTCTTTTCTGAGAAATTTTATATAATATGAAAGTAATTCATTAAACCTTCCCCTATTTCAAGGCAAGTGCTTAAAAAAAAAATCAAACAACTTACACTAAAACATGGTGCCAGCTGATTATAAAATTATAAAACCTGATTATAAAATAAGCCTTGCAAAAATAAATATTTCTGTCTCTGTTTCCAGAAAAAAGATGGTAGTAGCAGACAAATTATAAAATATAATAATCTGGACATCTTTGCCACATTCAAGTGTGTGGAAGGCCTGGAAAAGTGGTATTTCTTAGTCGTGCAAATTACTTGAATCCAAAGTAAAATTGCCAGTGTTTCTGGGGCAGCATCAATGTTTAAAGTGGATTCCTTTTCTTTCACTTTTTCCAGTTGTTTTTACTGTAACTTTTGTTTGATAGTGATAAACCACTCTCATCTACAGCATTTACCCTAAAAGTTTAGTAAAATATGTGCTTCTAGAATAGGAGAAAAATACTGACCTCTAAAAGGATTTACATCTCCTTTGTCCCTCCTTCTCCTTTTCTTTTTTTCTTTTTGTTCGTATTATATCTGTCTCCAAGGTCTGCCTTTTGGTGCTTGGTACACTCTCACTATGTTAAAGGAGAATTTTTACAGTTCAATCTGAGATAGTTTTTGCAGGGTGGGTCACATTCTGTTGACAGGTATCATGCGCCTTGTCTCCCAGCAAATGATCAGTTTGGAATCTCATCCTAACTGATATTTGCTCTTTGGGGATGGATAAAAAACCACAATGTGTTCTATAAAGCTCAAATTTGTCTTATCAAACAAAACATCTGCTAGATTTCTGAGTGACTTGTGACAGCAGGAGACATCAGCACCGGCTTCCGCAACAGAAGACGCTGCTATTAATGGAAGCTATTATGGAAGAATTCTGGCAAGAATTTTTTCTTCCAAACAGCTAAAAAAAATTAAAGAAAAAATATGTTATGTTGTTATGGTAACAGCTATTTGAAAAATACAGTAACAAAAGGCAATCTAATACCAAACTACCAAGCTGTTAGTCTGACTATTTGGTTTTCTTTTTAAGGAGTTTATTTACAGAGATCCCCTCCCTCTTATGCAGTCACAAGTATGAGTGTGCATGCTTAGGTAAGACACCATCTGCAAATAATTGGTGTTTGTAACATTTCTTAGAGCTGCAAAATTCCAGATACTGCAGATTTTTGCACATCACTAGAACATTCAGTTTTACATAGGCTGAGTCCCTCCCTCACATGGCAATAAACCATATTTTGTGGCATTTCCAGCATGCACTTCTGGCACAAAGAGGCGTCCCTGGGCTCCTGATGCTTCATGGAATGTGGCTAGTCGATTTGTGGGTACCACAGCTACCCCGTGGAAAAATGCCGTGTCAGATCTCGGTGCTCTGGAAATCAGCACCCTTCCAACTTGGGGGAAAAATGGTTCCCAAACAGTCTTAGGAGTTAAAACAGCATGCAACATACCTTTCCAAAGCCTCCAATTGTATTTTATACATTACACCTTTTTGGAAAATTTTCTCTGAATAAGTACAAGTTTCTAGCACACTAACTTCTACATCGTACTTTGAATAAGAGCATTTAGTCCTCACTCAGATAAAGCTGCTTTTGAAGTTACTGCATAACAACTTGGGTTGTTATGAACAACTGAAAGGTCTGGCCACTTGGTCTTAAATATCACATGTACAGTGATGATATGAAAGACCTGGAGGACACTTAGACCTGTGCTTTCAGCCATGATGTTTACAAAAAACGAGACAAACAGCACACATTTTTGTGGTACTCGTCTCAGGCTGAATAAACCTTGGAGCTTTGCTAAATTTCCTCCAAAATGCATAATGGAGGATTGAGTTACATTGTGCTGAGTAATGCATAGGAATTGTGAACATCCAATTTCTTAATATGGAGACAAGATTTTAGAAATGTGAAACCTTCATTTTGTTTCACTGCTTTGGATCCCCCTCAGGTGTTTAATGGTCTGCCCTTTTCATCCATTCATCCAATTTCAATTAAAGGAACTAACATAGTTTATCTACAAAGATTACAAATGCAGGGGTGGGGTGATACAAATTTTGGCTTCTAGTTGTTTTGCTGTAACTGAGAATTTTGCAGTCAGGTTGTTTTCCAAAAAGGCAAATATTTTTAGTGTCAATATTAAAATTTAGCCATGTTCGTGTACAGTAAAAGCCATGAGAAGTATCAGATAACAAAAATCCACTACAGCTTATTGCATCATTTTGCAAAAGAGAAAGTGAGTTATCTGTTCTCACTGACAATCCAAATTCAGCTACAATGTGCTGTATAGGTCCTACTGACATGCATCTGTATCTATGGGAATGCATTTAGAAACCGAATGCAAGCGGTGGCATTTTCTAAATGCCCCTCCAAAATCCCTTCAGACATTCCACTCAAAGTGATTCTTTAATGTGAGACCTACTTACCGCATTTGTTTTACATTAGAAAATGCTGTACAGGTTGTTTACATATGGAAAAGTCAGTGGAGAGAGATTTTTGTAACTTTTCAGAAAGAAAGATTGCACTGTTACTGTAACAAGGACAAATACAGACAGACACAGGTAATAGCTGTTTAAAAAATGTTAGAAGCATTATTGTGGATAATAGACATTCCTTTCTTAGCACTGCCCTTGCCCAAATTTCATTTTCTGTTGGTGGTGTCCGAGATTGCTTAAGACAGTTGTAGTATTCTCATTTACATTAATGTAACAAAAAGTTGACTGCTGAGTTGTCCCAGGTGGAGTTCATCTGTACAAAGGCCTGAAACTGTGAGGGAATACCTAAAATGTCAGATATGTCCAGTATCTAATGCTGCTGCAAATTATCACCTCTTCCAGGTCACAAAGGCCAAAATAATTTCCAGCTCTATTTTTCTAAAAGCCATTTTCATTTAATCTGTCCTTTACAAATGGTAAATTTAATGAGAACTTCAGGAATAATTCAAACTAAAATTAAGAAAAAATACCTTGATATATACATAGGCAATTCAGATATATTTTAGTAAGCAACAACCTGGCCACTATTAAAATAGTTCTCAAGTACTATTGAAATAATAAGTATGCTTGCAAAGGAAACCTGCTTGCTTTTAAAGTGACTGTATGCATTATTCCAGCTTCTTCTGATAATAGCACATTTAATACCAAGGGTAAGATGCAATCAATCTTTTTTGTTGGAAGAAGGTGTTATATTGTACCCATATGCTTACACTCATCTAGGAGTTTCAATCCACTAAATTAATCCAGCCTGAGGTTCAGGAAGGCTGTTGCTTGCTTAGCCTCCGCTGTATTCTTCTTGCTGGCTTTGCAGAGCAGTGGGGAGCAAAGGAGGTGAGAGTGGGAACAGGGAGAAGGAAGAGGTCTGTCTCTAAAGACACACTGAATTAGACTGGAGTGAATAGCTGATGTCCTCTGTAATTATACACACACTGAACCCTTTACAGGGGTTCAGACTTAAGTTACTTCGAACTAGGTTGGTGTGGCCCTCCATACTGATTAAAAGCAGCATATATTTACCTTAACAATAAATGTGGAGAGTAGTAAAAGTTCACTTGATCATAATAAGAAGACAGATAATTAAAGGGCAATGCAATGCAGATGGAACTTAAGGTACTGAAGCAATACATTAGGAAGCATAGGTTGCTTTTGTACATGTGTAGGTTAAGGACTGCAGATATCCCTTCAAGTAGACAGTTTTTATAGCGATACCTAAAGTAGAGGAAGGCCAAAACATGTTCCTAAGCAGGCTGGCCCAGCAATTCTCCTGGGAAAAGTGACAAATACAAAGCTCTCTCATAAAGGAAAAAGACTTTAAAGTACAATGTGACTAAATGGACCATCTCTACAAAACCTTTGCAAGAGGCTTCCACATCTTTTAATCTTCTTTGATGTCTCCTCCATGATAAAGAGCAAATTTAAGGTAAGCAGGACACACTGCTGATTCTGTGGGTTAAACTCTTGATGGCATAGGGTCTACAAGAAAGGGAAGAACTGGATTTAGTATGTGACAGACTCAACAGAAACATTTCTCATTGTGGGATCTTCTAAAGGGAACAGGGAGGACAGCTATTCCTATTGCAACTATCTTTTGGTTGGTAGACATTGTGTTTTAGTAACCCCTTTCTATCAAGAGAGCAAGCAGCTAATAACTAAAAAGTGAACAGTATCAATCCCATATAGACAACTTGGAAAAGCAGCAACGGCTGTATCCATGTTTTGTAACAAAAGGATTGTAACCAGGACTTGACAGGCATCCCTTATTTCTCTTTTTTGTACTGGTATTGATGCACTGAATGCTTACCTCTTTGCAGAAAATTATGTGGTAAAATGGTGACTTTTAAAGACAGACCCAAGTCTTGCAGGGTAGCAGCTCTAGCTTTCATAGCAGCTGATATTTTGTAGTTTCTTCGTTGTAGAATGGTTAGAATAATCATCCATGGTGTAGAGGATTGCACAGAGCCTGTTCCTCCATCAGCTGGCACATCCCAGCCAGCTCTCCACTCCATAGCTGTCCTGGAACTTCCAGGGCTCATGGTTCTGTGTCCACAATGTCATTAAAAGGCTACAAAAAGCTAACCAGACACTTTGTTGAACACATGCATAAGCCACAGTTTTCCTCCTTGCATTGCATATGCACAGCAGATTAGTGTCCTGTTTAGGAAGCAGCCACAGATCTCTTTGTTTCCTTCTTTCAGGTACAAGGTGAATTAATCCATTTGGAAACCAGCAAATACTCCCCTTCCTTCTTCTCCCACAAGCCTGAATTCTTCCACCCTACATTTCTTGACAATAAAGACAGATAAAGCTCAGATGTCCTACCAGAGGAATGAATTAAGCCTGTTTCTTTGCATGTAAGTTTTCTAAATAAATCACTTTTGTTGTTTAAAGCTGTGATGAATGGAGACACAGGACCAGGTTGGTCGCTGGAACCTGAGTAACCGCTGAATGTAAGACGGTTCTTTTCTTCGCCATATAAATCATTCACATTGTTTAAGGTACATTGATCAATCTAATGGCTTGTAATAGGCTCCTAATTGCCACTAGGAAAGTATTGCAAGCTTGCATTTGAACGTGAAATGGTTCATGATCTGAGCTGAAATTCACCTTAAGCCTGAGTTCTAGTAATTACAGAACACAGAAAGAGCACAATGAACGGTTCCCCGTCTTTCCTTGCCCTAATCCCAGGACAGGGTGAGGGAGGAGAAGGGAACATCAGAATGGGGGATCCAGCGTATTTTCCTCTTCCAAACCAGCAATTCATTAACGGGCGAAAGCTGCAGGAGGATTTATTGGTCATTGTGGACCGAAGAGAACTTTGTAATGTCAATCACCCTGCCTATTACGCTGCCACATATCTCTATCTGCAAATAGACAGCTTGCTTAATCACAACCAACAATCTGAGTCACGCCTGGCTAAAAACGTGGTATAAAAAGCTAGGAGGGTACCAGAAGCAGGATGCCATGGGAAATGCGGAGACAGGACTTCCCCGTGATGAGGTTGCTCCGGTGAGGCCCCCGCCCGTTCCCCTGCCCGCCCTCCCGCCCGGTGCTGCCGCTTCCCCGCGCCCCGACCGCCGCCGCTTCCCTGCTCACCGCACACACCTCATTACCGAGTCAGAAGAGCCGCTTTAATGGACTTGTGTAGAAAGGCGGTTTTACGCTCTATAAACGTTGGTCCAAGCGTTTACTAATTAAACTCTTTCTATTTAGAAACACCTGCATTTTAAGAAAGCTTTCTGAACGCTAGCACTGACTGAATTTCCAACCTGCTGCAGTCTGAGCTTGTCATGCCTAACCCATATATCATAACAGCATTGGAAAGCATGTGAACCAAGAGATAAAATCCTCGTACAGTGCACAACGTTCCTCAGACTTTCCTACCAAGGCAGAAAACAAATCTATGATGCTGTTGAATAATCTCCCAATAATTGTAGTAATTAAAATCATCATCCAGTCTGCAGTCACCTTCCTTCCTTTGACACTAGTCTTCCCTTGAATTGTTAACGTGTCTCTGGCTGAGATAAATAGAACAAGGGAGCTTTAAAATACACGGTCCAAATAAATTTAGCGGAAGAGAATTAGTTCCACAGACACGCTTTTGACTGTCTTCAGTAGGCGACAGGATTTCTAAAACTATCATGCAGATTTTTTAAATGCAGGGTAATATGGATCTCCCTGTTACTCTTAAATAGTGTCACCTTAAAGATCGAGGAAAAGATGAAAGCCCAGCCTGGTGCTCCACCTCGGAACTCAGTGTGCTGGGGGCAGGAGGAGAGGGGAGTGCACCATATAACAAACATCTTATGAAAGATCAAGCAGAAATTGTGGGAGAGTGCCATAATTTTAATTTAATTTCCATGATCTATTTGATCCCAGTGCTCATTCCATTTTTTTAACTATAAAAGATTTCCTTCTAATCAAAAGCTGCACTTCATCTTTACCCACAAATCAAAAACTCTATAGCAGAAAGAATTCAGTGGACTCAACAGGCACCAAGGTCTGTATTTTAACATTATCTCTATATATCCTTCCCCTTTTTAATATCTAGTCTTGGGCAGAATATAGTGGGGAAGCCTTAACTGAAGTTATTAATTTATCACCAGGTACCCCTCTGCGTTCCTCTGACAATCAGTGGTGGTTTCTATATCACGTAAATGAAGAGTGTAATTGAGGGGGGGAGGGGGTTTCGCACGGAAGTCCTGTTGCTAAAAAAAAAAAAAAAATCTGGCAGGACGCAATTATTTATCTCGGCAATGAGCAGTTTGCGTGTTTCCTGCCCACGTCCCTTCTGTTTGGCAGAAAATGAGGCTGCTTTCTGGAACTTGGAAGGGTTTGCCCCTTTCCCACCCGTAACATCCATGAGTAAAACTCCGTGCCCCTCCTAGGATTCAAGGAAAATTGTACAGCAATCTTACATTTAACTGCTATCAAATCGATTTATTTGGGAAATATTTGACAGCTCTTTCCCAGAGCTCTGTTTGAACAGAAGAGTCATTTCATCTGATGCTCTTGAATATAAACCCAGGAGCTTCCCAGCCATCTTTAATGAACGAATTGTTTCCCATCTCTACCTCCTAAAGACAGCAACTTTAGTAGTTGCACAGATCAAAAGACACGCGTAGAGAGAAGATGGGAAACAATATTGTTCAAAGGAAGTGAACTGTTGCATTTAATTAGGCTATTCTTTATTAGTATTCATATTGAGATTTTTTTTTCCTAAGATTTATGTTGATTTAACTGTAATGTATTTATGATGTAAATATATTCCGAGATGAAAACGTCACGGATCAATTGTAAAGGACCCGGATACATAATTTTAAAAAATCAGTTTCAGTTTATGTGAGGTTCTCACCCCACTTTCGCTTCTTAGTCAGATTTGTTTATGCAGAATCGACATTTAATAGTGCTAATTGCACTCCAGTTAAATTGCCCTGATTGCAGAAAGGGAAGCAATTTTCGTGCTCTCTGTCTGGGTTTGGAAGAAATTGTTTTATATTCACCTCTTTATAAAGAAGTGGAGATAAGGCACCGAGCCTTTGCACAAATTGCACTTATGGGCTGACTGGCAGCATTCAGGCTCTATAATAGAGCATTATTTGGCCGTTTTGAATAATGTAAAGCATTTGCTGAAAGCTATTCTCCTGAAAATTGCTTTAACTTTTAAAAGGGTGATGATTCACTCCAAACCAGGCCTTTGTTACATTGTCATTATCCCCCCAAATGTTTTAACAGTCAGCTCAACACTTTAGCATAACACATTGATCTTTGTTTAAAAACTCGATTTTTGGAGTATGAAAAAATCTGTCAGAAAATACTTGACCCCCTAAAGATTTTAGCAGCGTTCCCCCTTCCGCGGCCATTCCCTCAGCCTTTCCACCGCCTGCCTCGTTCCTGCGGGTTTTAGTTACTTTTCCGACTACAAAGGGGCGAGGAGATGGATGTGCGGCAGGCAGAGCCGCCCGCCTGCCTCGAGGCACAGCAGAATCTCTGCTGTGGGAGCGCAAGCGGGCAGCGGATGCCTTTACTCGCTGATGTAGAGGCAACATTTTTAAACGTCACGCTCTCGATCTGCTTTCCAGACGTATTTTATTGATGACTTTCCCCAGGATAAGAGGAAAGACCCTCTCCCCCCGCCGCCCTGGGGTTGGCCAGAAGCGCCGCGCTGCCACTTGACGACCACCACGGCAGGCTCCTGGGAAGGGAAGGAGCGGGTTTCCCCCCGGAGAAAAGGAAAGAAGGAAGGAGGGAAGGAAGGAGTCACCTGTTGGGCGATGGCTCCCGGGTGCCCCTGTCGGACTCCTCGCCTCGCCCGCGGGGGTTATGTCACTCCCCCCTCCACCGCCTTTCCGCCGCCTCCACCCGCCGAGCGCTACAGCCCCCCTGGGTCCAGCCGCCGCTCAGGATCTGCTGCGGGCAGACCTTTCGGAGGAAGGGTTTACCATGCACTCCCCGGACCGACCCCTGCGCCGGCTGCGAGTCAATGTGGAAAGAATTAAGCGCAGAACAGTATTTCCTCCTACTGCCCCCGACTCTGTTTAATACGTGGCGACAAAAAGGCGAGCGCCCTTTGAAAATAGCCTTAGACGTTTAAATAAAAGATAATCTCCAGGGGCATCCTTCCCTAGCGTGGCAGGCGTCCTGCAGATTGCATAACACAATGTAAAATAAATTGCAATGCCCGCCTTATTTAAGCACACACACACACACAAATATACAAAAACATGTAAAGAAAAGCGAAATCCTCTCAATTTCCCAGCTTCTCCATCTTGTTCCACAGCGATGCCTATTTTGCATCTGCTAGGTGGTTTTATACTGGATGTCAGAGGCGGCACCGAGAAGAAGGAAATATTGACTCAAATGCAGAGCAAGGGCCCGGCGTTGCTTGAACGCACTCATCATATTGCTGGTTCAGAACTGCACCCAGCTGCACAGGGGACGGTAGAAAGGAGAAGGGAAAACTCCTATTTCCATCCTCGCACAGACGACTGCAATGATGAAAAGTTGCACGCCTATTGATCTTCCGCGGGCACAGTACGGGCAAGTTCTAGCCAATTACTTAAGAAGCCTCAAATAATTACAAATCAAAGGGACTAGCTTCCAAGACATTGAGGAGCCGAGGTTTGGACTTACATTTCGCACATGCAGAGAGCAGGTAAAGTCCCTGTCGCTCCCTGGGTGTGTGGAGCGTGCACAGTGCAGAGGCCACAGGCAAGTGCTGGGGAGGCTTATTCCAGCAGTGCCCTAGCACTGCTAGGAGGGAGCAAGCCTTCTCCCATTAGCAGCACTGCTTCCACGGGAGTATATGAGGCTTGAAAAACGTGCTGCCGGCTGCGAATTTGACTTTCAAAGTGTTTTGCTGGCGATTACTCTGTAAAATAATATCCTCTCTCTTAAGCGACAGGATGTCATATGCCCCTTGTCCTCTCTCCCGCCCCAGTACAAGAGCAAAGGGATGCCTGTCGGTTTCCTGCCTTTGGATTTTTTTTGGCGCTTTATATAACTAAAAAGCCTTCTCGGTTCCTTTTGCAAAGAAAGTAAGAAATATGTTGTGCCCGAAATCACTTCTAGCATTTAGCAAAGAAAAACCAAAAAATTAACGTGTTTTCACAAAATGTCACTAGGCGCTGTGAGGTTATTCTCATCCAACACGGACAGCTCCCAAACGGCCTGAAAAAGGAGGTAGAGGGCCTGTTGAATAAAAGCGAGGCAGGTACGGTTTACTGGCCGCGAGGATCGCAGGTGACCGCACCGGCAGCGGGAGATATGACACCTCC
>VYXB01005622.1:0-27907 GCA_013397135.1 Pachyramphus minor
TTTTTTTTTTTACAGAAGGAAAACTACAGTCCTTTCTTTGTTTACTTTGTAATCCCTGCACAGTACTGGAATGGGAAACATGGAGTAAATCAGTGCAAATGAGAATCGAGTCACATGTCTGAAAAGCAATGAGCAACTGAAGAAACAGTTTTGAAGGGAAGAGTTTGTAATTAACCTTTCTAACACCATCCGTGAAGGTATTGGAGGTTCTTGGTTCTCATCAACTTCAAAGAGAATTCAGTGTTCGGTATTTTCTTGCAGAATTGAGGGTGCAGAAATGAGGGCCAAATGATAATGAGCTGATAGGATGACAAACACTTGTGAAAGGCAATACTAAGAAAGCATTCCTTTGTCAATTTTTAGTATGTCATGGGTTGTGCAGTGACAAAAAATGGCATAAGATGGCAGTAAGAGATTGCAAAATATAGTGGTTTGGAGTGGCACATTCCAGTGAATCAACCCACTGGCTTGCAGTAAGGATGATTGCATAACAATTGACAAATAGGGGCTGCTGAGCTCCATCAAGATGTTGGTTTCTAACATTTTTTTTGTATTTTTCTTTTTCCTCAGAGGAAAATCTCCAGTATATTTGACATTTATACTTTCTTATCTGAGTGTGGGAAAATTGAATAATTTTCCATACTGCACTGTCATCTGTGTGGAAGCACTCGAAATTCACCATCATACTTTTTTATCGGTGCTGTATGAAAATCACTCCAAACTTAGTGTCATAATAAATATGGTATCACATGCTGATGGTAACAAAGTAGGTTGAAACAACCATGTCTGTAAGGCACATGCAACTTTACAACCTTTCTTATGAAGCAATGTGAACAAGAGGTTAATAAGCTTATCTGCTGCTAAACTCCAGTGTGGAGAACAGGTTGCTGTGTTGGCAGCTCTAGGCAAATCCTAGGAGGGTAGAAATGGTGAGCCCTGTGGAAAGTTTTGTTAGGTGCTCTCATGACACCAAGGCTCTGGCATCTTCTCATAACCTTCCAGTCCAGGGTTATGACCTGCAGACACACAGCTGCCTTCTCTTGTGGCTTCCCCATAGTTTTGAATATGTAAGTAACTACTGCTTGTGATAAATATATGAAAAAGAGACAGGGAAAAAGAGAGGATTATATTTCTTGCAGCTAATTCCTGTAAGATTTCTCTAATGTATGAATTGCTAAAAAAGAGATTGTAAGGGTAATTTGCAAAATATAGGTGTGTAATTTCTCAGTGCTAATGATTTCATTAGATCTGTGTTGGAATTTTCAGTAACGACTTTACATTGGTATATAAAGCTATATTCTGTAGCCCAGATGTATAATTTAAATTCTTCTAAAACAAAAAGGTTCACATTTTCTGAATCCTTTGCAGTGGAAATGATGATAACATTTTTAGCTAGTGCTTTTCATCCTTAGATCTGAAAATTACTTATAAATGCACATATCACTTACCAGAAAGGGCTTTATGTGATCAAACAAAGTAAAATTAACATAAAGCAACAATGAGCAATAAACACTTTCTAAAGTGGCTTGCAATGTATTGCCTAAGCTCTGTTTCAGCAGGGAAAAGTACCTGTGGAAAAAAAGTTTTGTATTTGTCTAAGTTCATGATGACTTTCACTCAGCAAAATTATTCTTTTCAACATCTGTGTTAATGTAATCGCTATAGCCTTATGTGGTTATGTGTGATTTTTTTCTGGTATCTAAGCCAGAGGTCAAAGCACAAAACTGATATTTAGAAAGATGATGTGGATTTGTTGTGCTCCCTGAAGGCCTTGATCTGTAAGCCAGGAGATGGATCACAGATGCAAATACTTCCATCTTTGAAGTATTAGACCTTGTTTCATTGTGGTTCACTCGTTCCTGATTGATTCCAATCAAGATTTTAACATTTTAAGAAATAAGAAATGAAAGTCAATTGATTTTCATCAACTTTTTTTTTAATAATGATGTTTCTGGGAAGGTCAAGTGAGCATTTTATCATTATATGATATCTTTTCAGCAGAGCATTTGATCACATGTGGCATAGACAGCTTCTCTGTGTTGTAGAATATGATACACCGTTTGTGGGATATGTATCAGTAAGGCCACTCATGCTACAGCCATAGCAAGTGCCATCCTGGTATCCTGTGGAAAGCCTAGCAACAATCCACAGAAACAGTATAAGCATTTATACTAGCATTGCCCTAATAAAAAGAAGGGCTTCAGCTCCTACATGCTTAGGATTACAGTCATAAATATTACCATTATTAGGCTGTATGATCCATTATTTAAAAGTCCCTTTAAATTTTTTTCTGATGGGATTTCAAGGTGACCAGAGCTCTGGAATGGAAGGCCAAAAGGGCTTTTAAACTAAAGAAGACAGGGGTTTTTTTTGAAAATAAAGTATTTTTTTTAAATGAAATGAAGTGACTAGGTAAAAGAGAGCAGAAAAAACCCTGAACCTGTACATTATAGAGTGGGTGTCACAGCTATTTGATTAGATTTAAAACATAAATGTTCATTGAAGGAGAACTAGTAGGAGAAATGAAGACCATTTTGAGATTGAAATCATCCATTTACTCCACATTTCTGAGAAAGACAGAGTAGCCTTAAAAGTATCTTAGGTCTTCCTTTTGTTTTACTGCTGCTTTTGTTTGGTGTGAAATTCCCCCTTTGACTAAGATAATGGAATATTTATGGTATTTTGCATTATAATAGTAAATGCATAATAATGAAATTGCAATAATGGTGTATTTTGCTGTGTCTTTAACCTGTTATTTCTAATGAGAAAGTGATAAAGATCCCTCGGTTTTGATACAATTGTGTAAAGAACATCAAAGTTTGGTTTAATGAAATTCACACTGTTGTGTTTTACTCACGTGGATTCATATGGGTAGATGGATAAGAGCCTTAAGTATTGGTAAATATACCTGAACTGAAAGTGTGAATTGTTTTCCTTCCATCTGCTTAGAAATTATTTTAAATTGTGGATAGGTTTTCTACACAAAATTGTTGTAATTTTTAATATGGAAGGTTTTTGCAAATTCAAATGCAATGGTGCTTTTTATTCCTATTCTTAGACTTTTGTAGAGTTGGAAGCTCTCAGGTAGACTTCCATAGTTTTTAGGATTTATTTATTTACCCATCTTTACCCATTTACTTCAGGTGTAGGGCACTTTTGGCCATAACTTACAAAGAAGTTTCCATATTTCAGGTTTGTGTTCTGATAAAAGCTGCCTTCCAATGAGAATTCTGTTAATATAAGGAAATTGATAAGTTATGTATATGACAGCTTGTTTTTTCTCATATGTGCAGATAGAATGGATACTTTCAAGTTAAGGTTCAATTTTTTTTTCTATTTTTGTTGTGTTCAGTGAGGTACAATGATTGACAACTTCTGTTTGGTAATAACATGTTTTCCAGATTATTTTATCTTCTGGCTATGGCTTCCCCATAGTTCTGAATGATACAAGGTATTTTGAAGCACAACACAAATTATTTCTAATTTCAGAAAGAAGTCTTTGCCATTAATCTTACAGGGGAAAATTTGAGAAAATTTTCATACATTGTCACTGAAGGCAACCTCATTATAATTGCTTTCTTATGTACTGCTTTATGATACTGGAAATAGTTGATTAATTATGTGCTGAACTGATACTCTAGTCTGGAGAGGGTAAAAAAAATCACTTAAATTAGTCAGGTGATTTCACTTCAATGACAAGCATGAACACACTTTAACATCAACATTTTTGTGTATTGCCTAAATCTAATAAACTTCAGAACAGGAGGAATTCTAGAATTCAGGCTGAAAGTCCATTTTTTATCATGACTATTGCAGAAAGACTCTTGCAATACAGGTTTCAGAGAGAGTCTTGCGCATCTCTTTGGCTTTCCTACTAGTTGGAAATGAATGACAATCATATGGAACAATTTTGATGCAGTTTATGAAGTCTGATATGACAGCCCAAGATATGAGGTCAAAAAACTGCTAACCTTCAGGACTGGATTGAGATAATCAATACGTTGGCCCTGTCTTAAAGATTCAAGGGAGAACTTTTCCTGCAGAGACTGGATTAAACCAACTTGCTCTTCTGTAATAATCTCCATGAATGCCTTTGCCCTCATACTGCTTTTCTGTTAAGGTCTGACCCAAAGATTGTTCACAGAAAAGAGGATCTTACAGTGGGCTTTGGCTTGGGTCAATGAGTGAGGTCAGGTCAGGCATTACAAAGCTTGACAATAGAGGGAGCCAAGTCACAAAGACCACAAAGGTAATGAAAATCCACAAGTGACATTTCAGAGGGGAGTGAAAAATGACACTAAGGCAGAATTCATCTTGACAAAGTCAGACATCTAAAAGTTACTTGTCATATTTCCTTCATAGCCATAGGATAAGAAAGAGATGAGATAGTGATTCATTGAACCTGTCTTAGAGATCTACTATAGGTTGAGATGAACTGCCTTCTGGAGATTCCTTTTTCTCTCCTTTTGTGTCCTAAACGAGCCCAGGGGATTAGCTGACATTTAGGGAGCTGACTTTTAGCTTATAAAGTTAGAAAATCCCTGTCAAATGAATCTGTGGGAGTAGCTCTCTTTTTGCTCTCTCCCCTTTCCTCCTCCTAGCCATTAAGACAGTATTGCAGGTAGGTCTACTGGCTTGAAAATGCACCCTTCTGATCCTCTGGCATGTCTAGAGACTATGCTTTCCTTTAGAAAATCTAAGCTAGGAAACAGACATCTAATTGTTTGACCTGAAATAAGTTCTCTTTTCTCTGAAAAGGCATGATTTTTTCTGATTCAAGAGTAATAATTTCAGTTGAATAAACTTCTTAGATTACTTACAGTGAGAATGTAGCTCAAGGTTCAACTGCACCTCTATTTTCCTCCTGAATAGGATAAATATCCCCTGGTATTCCTTCCACCTCTTCTAACAATAAGTTAGCAGGAATTCAAATGAGATTTTTCTATATCCTAGGTGCTGTTCTTAATACTGGACTACAGGCAGTGTCCAGAGGTGATAACATTCTTGTTGAAAGCAAAGACTGACAAAGTTGACTTGTATTTAGTGTGTATGTTTAGAAATCTGGCCAACATTTATTTAGGACAATACATACAGAAATTATTTAATCTCTTTCCTCATATTATTATATAGAACAAAGTATAGCTATGTCCTTCATGGAGAAGAAAAGCACTTCAAAACAAAAGATACGCTCTGGTTAATGCCATAGAGGAGAAAAACTGGAACCTAATGTCTTTGGATGTAATTTCTGGCACTTAATTTCTTTGGTTACTGGGTTGGTTTGAGTTCTTTTTTCTCACATTTTCAAAGAAGATTTTTTTACTAACAGCTTGATTCTTAAAGGTATTTGGTTTCTAAAAATACGTGTTCTTCCATAGTGGAGTTTTCCAACATACTGCCTTTTTAAGGACCAAAATAGTCAATGACATTTAATTTTCTAAATTTAATTAAAAATATATTAGGGCCATTAAGGTAGTTAATCTTTAGATGCTTTTGAAAATTTAGACTTGCATATTGAATCCATGTAGGATTTGTACTCAATTTTGAAATAAAGTTATTTGATTAGAAATACTGCGATTTTTAGTGGATCATAGCTCTCAATTCAAGTGTTATATTTTGATTAATTACAAATGAAAATCTTCAGGAGATTAGTACTGCAAATGGAGGCATCTCTGATAAGACACACATGAACTGTTTTGGAAATAACTATCACTTGAGATACAGACTTTGGTTTCTCTACTTTTTTCCCTTTTTTTTTTAAATCACTGAGACAGAACAGCATTTGTTACAGTAAGGCAAGAGAAGAGAAAAAAATAACTGCAAATAAAATAGAGCAGCTCACACAATACTGTAAATATTCTGGTGCGACATAATGTAGTTTGAATTTGACAAGTGTTTAAACATATAGGGAGCCAGATTCTTCTTCAGAAGCAGGCATGTAACTTAAAGTCATTGTTGTTGTAGCAAATGGAGTTGGATCTCTTAAAAAAAGGTCAGCTCTGGAAGAAATAGGATTATTACCTTTATTTTAATTACATGTTTGATCTTTGATGTTTGATTCTGAACTTATGAGTGCATCCAAAAAATAGAGCAAGACATTTAGTATGATTGTGCAAACGTGCAATACTGAAGCTAACATGATCTCTCAGCAAAATGTGAAAGCAAAATATATAAAATAATAAAATAGTCCCTTCTGTACTGTAAAATATTTTAAAATATTATTATAATTAATTAAAATACTTCTTGGTAAACACATTTACTAAACATAAAAATAAGTTTTTTCTTCTCAGTGAAATTCTCTGTTGAGTTAGTGAGAATTTTAAGCACTTGTGGGAATGCTTCAGTGTTAAAACATATAAAAGTAAATTTTTCTTTATTTCTTCCATTGTCTTAAGAAAATGTCTAGATTTCTGGTCTGCAGAAATATTTTGACGAGTACTCATCAGAACAGTCTTTTAATATCCTTTCTGAATCCTTTCACTAATTCCTCCAAAGCTTTACGATTAGCTTGAGTAATAAACTAGGTTCTGAATAAATTTAAGATTGTTCTTCATTGCTTTTATAAGTACACATATCTGTGTACAATAATTAATCAGCCAAAAGCAAGAAAGCCAGAGGAAAATTAAAATCCTCTTTCATGTTTTATCAAGAAGAAATAATATTTTGCCTTCTCTCTGTGGTTGGTTTTGAGGCCTGAAAAAGTGCTAACAATTCTCCCCGGTGAGCGCGCTCCTCCCTGTAATCCATGCAGTTTCTGAGACTGAGATGTACAAAGGAAGGAAGAGCACATTTCACAAATTTAGCTCTGAAAATTACATTTGCATTTTCCTCTTTAGGTTTAAGCTGGAAGCTAGAAATACTTTTATGTAAAAGGGTTATATCCATTCCCACGTAGATTTGCCACACTTTACCTCTGGCATAGCTAAAGTCTGTAGTCCATGTTGTGCCCAATGAAAGGATTTAAAGAGTTTGGAAGAGAAGGACTGTGTTTGCTTGTCTTTGTGTCTGTCTCTTAATGGATTTGGATCACAAATACAGACATGTAATTCAAACATAAAACTGGCACATATCCCCTGCACAGAGAAAATTGCAGTTGAATAGTTTATTAATAATGCGAACATGCAAAGTAAAACTGTGATGTTCTGGTGAGAGGGGTATTAGGCTGACTCTGATGTCTTGGTTTTGGACTTCACAGTGACACAAACAACCCTGGTTCATAAGGTTTTGGAGCAAAAGTCACAAAACAAGGTATCTAAATATTAAAGTTATAAACTCCACAAAACACAACATTTTTCTTGATGTTTACAAAAGCTGGGAGTGAGTTTGATGGATACAATTTGCATGAGCAGACATTGTCACCCAAATATTGAATGGGGGTTCATGTGCTTTTGTATCCTTAGTCAAATGCTTGATATAACTCCAAAGTTGCTTCCCAGCTGAAAAGTTTCAGCATAAATGACTTCCTTACTTCCTGAAGCTGAAAGGAGCTGTGTTCCCTTCTGCTAGGAACACATTCAGGCCTTTGAATTGAAATTCTCGTATTCTGAATGCATAATAGGGAATTCTTTGGTAATGTATGTTTTACATGTAGACTGTAAGTTGAGGAATGCTTCTCTGTAAGCATTTCTTGATGCCAATGTAGGTTCCCAATTTCAGTTATTCCTTTGTTGTGCCCTTTATTTATTAACCCACAGGGTTAATAAAACTCATGTTATATCATTTTTCCAGGAGCAAGAGAAAGTTCAGTTGAGGGAGAATGTAGTAAGGGACTCTGTCATTTACGTTAAGCAATCTGGAGTGATTCTGTCCTTGCCCATCCAGGAGATACCTCCAGGAAGATTTCCCCAGAGTATACATTTTTTTAAGACATCTTGTTCTCTGATATTGAGTAAGAGAGTTTGTGGTGGGCTGACAGCTGGGTCTGGCATGACATCATTTTACTTTTCCATATGACTTCTGTACTTCCCACAACACTTTGCACAGGGCACAAAGCAATCTTCTGCCAGATAGCCCAGTTGAAGGGCTGCAGTTTCCTGAGCAGGATAGCTGGGATGATGCAGGAGCCATTCTTGCTGAGGAGCAGAGTATCTAGGCTGGGGTAATGCCTATGTGATCTCACTGTTCCCAGCGAATCAGCTAGATTGAGAATTTGGGTACCCTTGTGGATCACAGTGCTGTTGGCATAGCCACCAGGCAGGATGGAGGAAATAGGATCTGGTGCAGTAGGATCCTCAAAAGCGTTGCCCATGTTAAAGGCTATTTTTTGCCTTAATCTCCCTTAGATTGTACTGCAGTGAGCTGTCTAACATCCTGTTGTTGGAAGGGTTTATTACCACTGCTTCGTAGGTCTCATCAATCTTTGCTTGTAGGCTGTCTGGAGGAGTGATCAAAATTATTTTCCCTCCCTCTGCAAATAGACCTCCAGTCCACAGACTCTTCAAATTCCTATTCACATAATGATGCTAACTTAAAAAGCAAATAAATTCACATACATGGTGTGAGTCTATCTAAAAATCCAAAAAGCAGTAAGTTGCCTGTGCAATAATGCATCTAAAGACATCTTAAATATGAAGGTCAATCCACTGCAAGCGTAGTTGTTATGGCTTCTTTCATAGAGTTTGCACTTACTGTCTGTAAAACACATTACCTATCTATATCTCCACACAAGGTGTCTCCAGACTCTTAGGGAAATGATATTCAGCAATGCATGAATAGACCAGACACCTAAATCCTGTATCATATTTTACACTGGACCCAATGTCAAGAACCTGCTCTGTAAATACAATTTGCAAGTTTCCGCTATGTACTTAATTTCCTTCTGAATTTATTAGGGGCCCTTGAGTATTGAGGATTGGTGTTAGCAATAGACAGCCCATGGGGATACATTGAAACAGCCTTTGGAAACAGAACTGTCTCACTGACTACCCGTCGTCTTGATGATGGGGTGAGAGTGGGATTTGCATCCTGAAACTATTTCATGAGCTTAGGTGATCAGCTGTTGGATAGGAAACTTATGTGCTTATTGGAAAGTAATAAAGATGCTTTTCCTTTTAGTCATAATTCAGCTTTCAGCCAGGCAAAATGGAAAGTGTCCTTCTCCTGGAAGAGTAACCACTCTAAGAAAATGGTGTCTGCAGTTGTTCCATTGCAGAGAGACTACTGTTATCCAGGAGTATAAGCTTCCTGGGACAAAGGGAAAAGGGACCTGACACACCTGACGCTGCTGGGTTGTGGTAAGAGCCACAGTTTGGAAGAAAGTTTTCACTCCTATCTGATTGCTTTCTAGCTATATGTGCATGGGTATTGTTGAAATAGAGATTGACACCTAGGACTCTCAGACTCTTGGCTCTGTTGCGATTTAACCTCAGCCATCAATCACACAACTTCTCTCTCACTGCCCCATGCCCTCCTGGAGTGATGGGTAGGAGAATCAGAAAAAAGGCACAACCCATGGGTTGAGATAAGAACAGTTTAAGAAATCAAATAAATTTAGATATAACAACAACGACAACAAAAACAATGATACTACTAATAAACATGATAGCGATAACAATTATAAGAATAAAAATTTTATTGAAAAGGAGAGATAAATAAAATCCAAGAGAAACAAGTGATGCACAACTGAATTGCTTACCACCCACTGACTGCTGCCCATCCCATTCCCAAACAGTGACCTCCCCCTCCTGACTAACTCTTCCCAGTTTATATACTGGGCATGACATTCTCTAGTATGGAACAACCCTGTGGCCAGTTTGGGTCAGCTGTCCTGGCCTTGTTGTCTTCTGGCTTCTTGTGCACCTGCTCACTGGCAGAGCATGGGGAACTGAAAAGCTCTAGAATCATAAAAAGGTTTGGATTGGAAGGGACCTTAAAGATCACCTATTTCCAAGCCCCCTGGCAGGTACACATTCCACAGTACCAGGTTGCTCAAAACCTTGTCCAACCAAGGCTTGGTAATTTTTACTTTTTTTTGCCTGGGAGTGTGCTATTGCAGAAGAGTTAGAGATGAAACAAAAATGAACTAAAAAGGAAACATTTTGTTTCGTTACTCACCCACAAAATTGTGTAGTTGAGCTATCAGAGGCATTATAAAACCATATTATTTAAAACTAAACTTAAAAAGTCCTAATCATTTAAAAGTTCTAGTGGTGGTGGCTTAAGAGGAATCTTTCTCATTGGAAACTTTTTTGCTTCAAATTGTTTCAACTCTTCAGATACTCTTTGGTGGAAATAACTTTTCTGATGTAGTATTGTTAGTGACTGCAGAAGACACTGATGTGATGTTATGTCCTGAGGCACTGGCAGTCTGTCCAAATAAAGTAGTACTTGAACATGAGGCAGAAGTTGCTATTGCTTCATTAAAAGTTCCAAAGGCTGTAAGCACAGTGTTGCTTGAAAAGTTCATCACCGAAGAATTGCCAGGCAAGGGCGTCACTCCAAATGCAGGACGATTACAGCCAGCAGAAATGCTCTCAAAAATGGGAACAATTCCAAACAGTGATGCACTGGCAAGACTGGAACTCACTGTAAAGGAGAAACTGGTGGCACTGTTACTGTGGCTGCTCACAGGAAAGCTTGGCAGCCCGAAGTTTGGTGTTTGCTGTCCTCTGAATCCAAAGGAAGGCAAGGGTTGAGTGACTGTGTTTTGTAATTCAGATAGCAAAGCCACTTTTGTTGATGCATTTAAAACTTCCAACTGAGGCAGCTGATTTTTCCATTGTCCATTTGGTTGGACAGAATTTATATAGTTCTGAGTGTTATTGTTTGCTCTGCGGTTAAAACACTCCAGATGTAACTGTTCTGGAGAGAAATCTGAAAACCCTGAGACATTCAGCTTTTCTTTCATGGTGAATAAGATGAAACTGTCCATTGTCCTGAAGATTCTGAAATTTCCATGTCTTTCACTACACATTCGAGAAGTCTCTCCTCTTCATCTTTATAGCCATCAGCAACATTTCGACTGTTTGTTAATGCAGAGAATCTGTTCTGTGAAAAGTCCTTGACTTAGGGTAAACACTAAGCAACAATGAAAATATCAGTGTGTTATCAACATTATTCTCATATTAAATCTAAAACCACAGCACTGTACCAGCTCCCAACAAGAAAATTAACTCTATCCCAGCCGAAGCCAGGACAGACTCTCAGAGGAGTGTTAGTTTACCCCAGGTCTCTGGGATTTATGTCACAGTGTTATTCCTGACAAAAACATAGTACCTGAATTGAGGAACAGTGACTTAACTGAGGATAAGATTAATCCTGTAGGATTTGTCCTAATGTTAATTGCTTTGAATTTACCTTTGAGTAAGAAAGTGGTGGAGGCTCTTAATTGGTGGACTGAGAAAAATACAGAAAACGACTCAGCCCATTCTGAAACAAGAGATGCTGATGAATGACTGAACAGAAAGATATCTATATCAAAAAATATTCCTTTTAGTATGGAGGAAATGGAGAAGACTTGCTCACCAAAAGCGTTGGGCTTCTGGACAGCTGAAGTGGTGGGAGACAAATGGCACCCTAGGTCTGTTATAAATCAGAGTTTGGGTTCCCTATGAATCACACTGAGAGTTCCATAATGTGATTGATTTTGAAGAGCAGGTGGGATGTCAAAGGAGCAGTCCAATTCGATGAACATAAATCCGTCTAGTCTTCCTTCTGCATGTGTGAAAATTAAATTATTACCTATGTATTAAGGAGTTACACACCACAATAGTCAGAACAAAGTGGTAAACTGTAACTTTTTAGGTATGTTTAAGGTAACTGCAACTGAAAGCCCAGGCAGCTTTCAGAGATCTAGAGAGCCTTCTGAAATGTTATCCTTTAATGTAAATTCAATATATAAATTTGAGGTGAAGAAAGCCATTAGGCACGTATTTTATTTATATTTCTCTTCTGCAGAAAAGTAGGAGAGTTTTTGTTGGGACAGGCTGTGTGCCCAGGGGAAAATCTTCTTGTAGATATGTCCTGTACAGGCAAGGACAGAGCAGGTCAACTGGTGAGCGTATTGCATATGTGCCTCGCTTGGTGGAAAACTGGAAGTTTAATTGGGTTTTCCTCCTGCTGTTTTTTAACAATATTGAACCTGTCACTATGCAGGGAACTTTGTATATGAAAAATGTCAAAAGAAAATTAAGATAAGTGGCATCTTAGTGAGTTCTTTAATGCTCAGGGCATGGATGGCAAATCTCAAAAGACTATACCAACAATAGAAATAATACGTAAGAAAATAAGGCAAAAATTACCACACAATATAAGTTAGTTATATGCAAATCAGGGAGCATTAAACATCATTATCCTAATACTTTTTAAGAAAGAAAACACAGAGCTCACAAAGACTGCTAGGCTGCCTCGATTCCCATGTGGCACCAGCAGCAGTAATGTAGGTTTCTGTACACTCATAGTGTGCCAATGCCAACCTCAGGGGTTCTCCAGGAGACTCCACACAGTGACATGAGCATTGGTCCAGGTCCACCAACAGATTTGGGTGCTGGAGAAGTGTATGTCTCTGTGTGTAGTCCAGCTTTAAACTTCCCACTGCCACACACGAATCCACAGCAGAGAACCTTACAGTGCCTGTCCTCTGCCCCTCAAGGGCTGAATGCCTCACAAGGAATTCACAGCCAGTACTTGGAGGGGCAATGGGAAATAACCTTCTATATTATAACCTCATCCTTGCCTGGACTCACAGTCATCCAACCTGTGCCTCCAGGAAGGTGCTGCTTTCCAGACACACTGGAATAAGTTGTTTTTCTTCAGAAGTGGAACAATAGTCATCTCCTGTAAGACATAACTAGAGAAAGTAGCATAGAATATTTGTAGTGTAATTCTGAGTGGACAGAATACTCCACATGGGATGTATTTCATTTCCCTTCTCCACCTGAAAGAATTCCAACCACCTCCCACCACCTAGGTGAGTGTCCCAGCAAGAAGGTATGCTCTGGCAAAGTTAAAGGGAAGAGAAGGAAGAGGGATGAAAGGAAAAGGGCTGCTATTTACATATTCTTTAAAGGTTACCTAAAATTGAATGGAACTGACTTGATTGTTAAGACATTCCTGTAGGACAGAGGTGCTGGGAAAGAGCAAAACAGCTTGCCCAGCCCTGGGGTGTCCAGTCTTGGGCCAGCCAGCCACAAATTATAGTTTTGGATAAAAGGCAAAGTTCCTTTGTGCTGTAGTTTCATCTGCCCAAATTAATGGAAAACTTGTGAAATGCATCCAGTTCTTCACAGTTAAAAGATTGTCAGAATTGAACTTCTTTGACAGTCCTTCCATTTTTTGTGGCACACGTTACTTGGAGACACATGCTGGTTAGGTCTCTTCCATAAACTTTCTCCCCTTTTTTTTCAGTGTTTCTGCTGAAGCTTTTAGCTGTTCTTCCATTCATGGTGCTGTCTTTGATGTCTGTTTATTCCTGGTACCATGCAGTGTCACATAATCAGATTGCAATAGTGTCACTGAACAAATCCTTCCTTCCAAGCAGCGAATACATCATGCTGTTGGACCTCAATAAAGGTATGTTCTCTTTAGAAGGAATTTCATATTTCCCATATTTCCAGTGTCATGTCTGGGCAGCTAATCCCATAAGGTAAATTCTAGGAGTCATGAAAATAGCCTTAGTTGATTTATTTTTTTCTGAAGTGCCAGCATCCTTTTATATAAATAATAAATTTTTAAAGTCCAATGTGAAAATAAAGGAAGAGGTATGAAGACTATAGTGAAGTTCACAACAATGGTTTTAAATTTTTTATTGCTTTACACTTTTGTCTTTATACTTTTACTAACTAGTATGAAATTTTTCTTATTTAATGTTTAAATAGATGCTATTTGTCTTTTGATAACTTCATGCCTTTGACTTATCCACGGTATAACTTACTGTTGTGATGGGTATCATGAGCAACCATAACTATGTGTTTTGCTCCAGAGAGCTGTTAACTAATGCCAAAGAAATAACACCACGATTTCACCATATATTCTGCACAAACTTAGGAATGTGTTTTGCAAGTTAGCTGTAAAGTGCCTCTGTCCTTGGGAAGCTCTATCATTCACAAAGTTCTCTGCAGTGGGTACAAATATGTAAGAGAAATGGATATGATATAAATTTTGTATGAAATTCACTTCTGTGCAGAAGCCTAATGAGAAGTCTAAACACCACTCCTTGTCTGATTTTACGGAGAACTTGAGCTTTGCATTTGCTATGTGTTTGGAATTTTAAGTTTAGCTAAGTTAATACACCTACTGTGTGCTATATCACAGGAATGTTAAAAATGCCAAGAATTTTCTTCTACTGATATCTCTCAGGGTCTGAACGTATGTTTATACTCATATGGTTCAGCCATTTGACTGATTTACTTACCAATACTTTAAAAAAAAAAAAACCAAACCAAAACGTATCATTGATTAAATGTGGAATTTTACTTCCTTCTCCATCTTGTTCTCAGATAATGAGGCTGCATTTGGCAGGTGCTGACAGTGTATCCTTTTTCAAATATCCCTGTTCAAATGTAACAACACTTTGGTTTAAGGGGACCTTTCACAAATACCTGGTTGACCTGCTATTTCTTTATATATGACCCCACAGAACAGTATACTAATTAATGGGTTTCTCTTTCCTTATTATCGCGTTGCTTTCCTGTATATTTTTGTCCACTTGTATATCAGCTAGAATCTCTGTAAGCCAGGGACTAGCAATTTTTTTTAGGCTATGCACATCTTGAGATCTTTTTCTGTGACTGTATTTTTGTAGCTCTCAAAATAATAAGCATAATTTATAGTGCTTTTCTGTTTTGTAGCTTTGAGTTATTCCATCAGATCTCAATGTGAAAAGTTGCTTCAAAGGGAAGCTGTTGGTTATGAACATAGAAAGTTGTCAACTTGTGAAGTAGTTTGACTCCTGAAGAGAACGCTCCTGTTTAAAAATACTTACACCTTTTTGTAGTATTTTTTGATCTTATGTTGAAGATTTTAAATTGGCTTTTGGACTTGTGTTCTGCATTTTATAGAGCTGAATTAATTGTGAGTTTTATGTTTGTGGTTTTTTTTTTCCTTGAAAGATCATTCAATTCCATTCTCTCCTTTGAAAAATGTCATATGAGGCTCCTGTAAACCCAACTCAGAAAATAAAAGCTTACAGTTAATAAAATGCATTTACCTGTGTGTGTCAGCTGTGACTGACTGCACTGAACTTCCCCCAGCTCTGCTGTTATTATACACCATACATCTCTCACAGATATACAAGACTCAAGGGCAACGGGGAAGAAATATTTTTGTATAAATGCTGGTATGCAAGACTCCTTCATCTTCTGAAGCTGTGGTGCCTGAAGTGTGAAGTAACCATGAGAAAATTTAATAGAAGAACTGTTGTGACTCAGCTATACATTCAGCTGCTTCTCCCAGATCAACACTTGCAGTTGCAAAGGGTTTCTGTGAACAGATGTGCAATGGTTGTTGTCCAACCCACAGAGATTTTATAGTAGGGGCAAGTAGAGAGAAGAAGGAAAGGGAATGGAATCATAGAATGGCTTGGTTGGAATGGACCTTAAAGATCATCTTGTTCCAACCCTCCTGCCATGGGTAGAAACACCTTCCATTAGACGAGGTTGCTCAGAGCCCTGTTCAACCTGACCTTGAACACTTCTAGGGATGGGGCATCCACAGATTGTTTGTGCAACATCTGGCAGTACCTCACCACTCTCATAGTAAAGAATTTCTTCCTAACATCTAGTCTAAACCCACCCTCTTTCAGTTTAAAACCATCATCCCTTGTCCTATCGCTACCCCACTGAAACCTTACTGAAGTCTTTCTCTGCCTTTCTTATAAGTCCTCTTTAAGTACTGAAAAGCCATAATAAGGTTTCTCTGGAGCATTTTCTCCTCCAGACTGAACAATTTCAAGTGTGTTAGCCTTTCCTCAGAGGAGAGGGGTTCCATTGTTGACTCGTGCTTCAGTAATGACCAAGATAAGTGGTGTTTTCTGTGAAAGGAGATGGGCTTCTCCCACTTATCAGCTGAGGTTTGTTTTTAATTGCTTGAGCTGCTCTTAAGGACAGGACTGCTGGTGACAATGCTCACTCTTAGTAAGAGGAGAGTGTTCTAGTGTCACTCTGTCTTAAAGATGATAACTACCTATTTAGATACTTACATCCTTTTTAATTCCTCAAACCTTCTTCAGACTTGATGTATCTCAACATTTTTCTGTCATCTGAAGACTTCCGGACAATCGTCTTGAGATTGTTTACTAACAACTTAAATGTATTAAATAGTATTGCCCCTCTAAAGCTACCTGTAAATTCTTACCGTTTGCATGCCTAAATTCTCTACCTTTGTAACCTTTGTATTTTTTACGAAGTATCAAATCTCGGGACATGGAATTGACATTTAACCCATCAGTAATAAGTTCGCTTAACAACCTTAAGAAGAATGTAATGCAAATCCAAATAAATTATACCTTACCAGCCTACTTTATCTATTTGTGGTATGTTACTAGAGACATAATTGTTTCTTTGTCTCTATTACCTTCTCTCTAAAATACACAAATAATAGAAGCCAGACCTTACCATTACCTAAGTAATTTAATTGAAGCAGTGCTAATTTGCATTAATTGATGACTTGACCAGACACATGCAAATCTAGGAACTTCATCAAGCAATCTTTTCTTGTGCAATTAGTCCTTAGCTGTGTGAGTAGCCCAATTTAGGTTAGCAGTGAGTTAGGATCATAGGTTTTGGCAGCTGGGGCTTTTGTGCTGACATGAGCCACAAACAATACCCACATTGGAGGAGCATTTACTTAGGTGAGACATCCCAGTACATTATTTGCTTCCCCAGTGCTGGTCAACGTGGTAGCTCTATGAACTCTCAGAATTTTCCGTGTTTGGTTGTTGTCTACCCATGCTTCAGACAGATGAGATACTGAGAACGGGAGCCCTTTTCCCCACCTTCAGTCTTTCTCCTGTAGGTTTATTTCATCCAATGTCCTTCATAAAGAAAATGAGATTCCTCTTCCCAAATATCAGCAGCTGGGTAGCAGAAGTACCCTCTCAGTACCCTCTCATTATTGAAGTGATACACAGAAAAGTTCTTACCCAACTGGCATCCCCATGGGGGAGAAGACAGGTTCATCAACAGATCTCAGTAATTATGATGGAGTCTTCTCTGATCTCCCTCCCCACTTAAGCTATATTTATATTATTTTCTTAGAGGAAGGGGAAAAGATAAAGTTACAGTTGATGTTATTTCATGTTTAGGGGGAGTTTGAGTGACTTTAATCATTAGCATAGGTAGGGTAGGGTATGAAGAGTATTATGTATTTTTGAGTTAACGAAGTAAAGTTCAGATTTTGATTCCCATCTGCATCGTACTTTAGGGTAGTTCCCATTAACTGCATTGTTTTCAATGGAGCATAACCACAACAATGCTGTGTTGCTCTATCCTTTGTTTCATATGTGCTTTGATTTAGACGTAGCATGACTGCAGTACCCTTGTACCACTCCATCCTTTGTCTCAGGTCTCCCTTAGAGTAATACACCAAGCTTCCTCAGTGTTCCTGCTCCTAAGTGTGCAGACAGTTTCTCCTTGGTGAGCAATAACCAATGCACACACTCCTTGCTGAATTTTCTTTTTCGATATCCCCGCTTATACATATATGTGTATATATTTGTGCATTTCCCCCCAACACTTTCCTCCCAACTGTTATTTTTGGATATTTGGGGCTGTACAGGGTAAGAGATGAGCAGAACAGTAATTCTGAGTTGTTGATGTCACTGATGGGTGATGCGTCAGGTGGTTAATCAGCTTGGTGGTTCTGTGCCTGGGGCATCAGGTGCAAGGAGCAGCCAGGCAGCTGAGGATGAGCACAACCCCACCAGGATTTCCTGAGGGGGTCCAATTAAAAATGCTTCGTATTATACAACACTATATCAAATAAAAACATCCAAGCAGGCCTGTTTAAAGTCAGAAGATTCTCAATAGATGATCACAAGTATGTCTGAAAAGATCACCATCTTATTTTTTAAAAGGCCTGGATAAAACTGCCATTAGAGTTAATAGGTCTAGTCATAATGCTGCTAGAAACTACTACAAGTAAATAGAAGCAAATGCTGGTGACAAATATTTGGGTATGCTGAATTGTGAACAGAAGTCATTTGTCAGCTTCATCATCAAAGCAATAGGCGATGTTGATATCTTGTGAAACAAAAAGTGTCATTGGAGAGAGATAATGCTGTGTTTCTTTTTTGTAAGTGAGCACTGACATGCTGGTGGCAAATTCACCCAGAGTATTTTGTGTGGTTTTAAAAGGATGGTTTAGTGCTTTCATTCCCTTCTACTGGCTCACTGTACAAATGGCAGCTTAAATACTTTCACAACTGCAGATGAGCAGAGGGCATATTCCCTGGAGTTTCTCAGGCAGGAAAAATCACAGCATGTGGCAGTATAAATATGACATTGGACATTTGCTGTTTGTACAGAGACCTGTGATAAACCCAGAGCAGACACGTAAATATTCCTTCTTCATTTAAGACTATGCCTAAATAATATGGTCTAGTCTTTTAGTTTAAATACAGTGGGTATTTTGGGGGAGGGAACATCTAACTTACAGAAGAGTAAAAGTACTAGCTGTTTTGAATTTTTTCTTTGTACTGTTATCTTTCATTATCGAGATTGCCTTTCATTATCTTCTAGGATGGAGTATTTCTTATTCTTAAGCATAAGAGGCTGTAAAACATGAGGCTATATAGCTAATTATGTGTGGGCAAGTAAAGTCTCTTTTTCACTGCTTAGTATCAAAAAATCAAAATCTATTAAAGCATGAGACACCAAAAACCCAATTAAGTTTAAAGGTACTGAAAAAACCTCATATATATATGAGTACTTTTCTACCACTAATAAAAGTCTAAAAATGAGAGATATGAACTAGAGCAAGTGATTTTGAATGAAGATAATGACATCCCAAGGTCAGCAGGAGAGAATTACAGAGAGCCCAAGAAACTAAGCTTAAAATTAATTCTTTTCTTTTGACATTCATTGGGCAAGATGCCCTACCATAAAACCTTCCTTTATAGGAGGCAAGTCTGAGGAACTGTCTCAGTATGAAATGACATCAGAAGAGTTTTAGAAAAGTCAGTGGATAGAGAAGAATCAAACTGATGACATTAGGCAGTATAAGATGAGTATGCACTTGTTGAACCCAGGGCTGAATTTGCTGAACAATTAGTTGTACCTTCCAACCCACTGTTTAAAATGGTTTTTTTTTTTCTTTTGGATAGTTAGGAAGTGGCAAATATAACACCGGTTTTTATCAAAGAGTTGCAGAGAGAATTCAGAGAACCACAGAATAGTACCTCTGACTTTTGTGTTGACAAACCAGTAGAAGATATAAAAAATGACAGAAAAGAGTAGAGAGGTGAAATATAACACAAGGGGGAAGAGTCAAAGGAGATTTCATAGGCCGAAGTAATTCCTCACAGATCTATTCTAGTTCTTTGAGGATTATGAGTAAGGGTGATGCAGTTAATAACAAATCTAAAAAAACCTTTCAACAATACTTTTAACTAAAGACTGTTGATGAGTTTAAGAGGTCATGGATTAATAATTGGTTACATGAAAGAAGCCACAGGGTAAATGATCTCTATTTCACAATAGAGAGGAGTGTGCACAGCTCCAGCCTATGTGCTGTTTAGTGCGTTCATAAATGATCTGAGAAAGATGTGAGTGATGTGGTGACAACTGCTACTTGATCAGACAACATTTTCCAGAATAACCAAAACTCAGATCAACTGCAAAGAGCATGAGAAGGATTTCTTGATATTAATTGACTGTAAAAGAGAAATGGTAGATGAAGTCTGGGGCCTAGATATTTTATGTAATGGGAAACCCAGCCCCAAATATATGTATGAAATTATAATTGCCCTGTTAGCTATAACAATTTGAAGTTATTATACATAGTTTCCTGAAAACAAATGACTACTGATAACTGAAATGCAAATGGAATGTTAGAAGTTATAAGGAAAGGAATGGAGGATAAAAACTATCTTTGTCACTGTTACCTATATGCGATGTTGAATACGGACCTAATTTTTGATCTTTTTGTCTCAGAATGATATGGTAGAACTACCAAAGATACAGAGAAGGACAATACATTTAACCAGAAATTTGAAATGGCTTCTGTACATGGATAGATTAAATGAGTTACAGCTTTCAGCTGGAGAAAGAGACTACTGAGATGTCTGTTTTGCAGTTTGGTTGGGGATGATCATTCCTTGTCTCAAACAGCCTGTGCAGTATGGACAGTGCAACAGTGCTATTAGACATCTGGCTTAAAACAAAAAAGAGGAGGTACTTTTCCACACAGCCTATATACAGCTCAGGAACTCATTGCTGTATGATGTGTCAGATGTAAAAGTAGAAATGCAAATTGGATAGATTTGGAGAAGAAAGGCCATCGAGAACAAGCTCTGGCACGGAGCAGGCTCAAACACCTGCTTGCTGGGAAGATAGGCAGTGGTCAGCAGGGCTCTATGTGTGTGCCATGTTTTCCTGGCAGGAACATCTGCTGATAGCCTTAGCCAGAAACTGGTCACAGGAATGAATGTTCCTTTAGTTTGACTGAAGTGTATTAAGGTATTTATGCTTATATCCATTCTGTTGGATACATGGAGTTAGTGCTGTTTTCCACTGCTGATTGAGTGATTAAAGGTTGGTCTGTGTCAGAGGACTCAGGCTGCTGCTGTGACTCAGACCTTCTGCCAGCAGGAGGTTGTGGCCCTACTGAGCTGTTGATCAGCCCTTCTTTCAGGCTTCCCCAGCACTTGTGCTTTGTCCCTCTCTTGGACTTTCCTTTTCCCTCTCAAGGATTGATTTTTTTTTGAAGATGGGTTTTAACTTACGCTCTTTGTAAGGAACTTAAGTACAAGGTGGTGGTGACTTGAGGAGGCACATGGGCATGATTCCAGCATATCTGTATGTTGGTCTCATAGCAAAAGGACTTGAGTAACTATCTGGCATGCAGTGAGTAGTACAAATTCTTCTGTCAGGATCTGTCTCTGCCTACTTGGTGTGGAGGAAAGAAAAGTGTCCACTAATGAGGCAGGTGATTCATTATGGTATGAAACAGACTGACTTGGCCTCCTTTGTAAATAACTTCTGGCTGTGTTTCCTGTCAGACAAGTGGAAGCTCCTTATTTGTATGCATTAATGACACGTGCTTATCAAAGAGTGATAATGCAAGAAACAAACAAATAGTATTTCCAGTATTAATATGTAAATTACATGCTAAGAAGAAATGATCATGTGCTCCTGAAATACAGCAGCGAGCACTAATTGCATTCCTTGCCGTTCAGTATGCTGTGTGCTGTAGATAGCTCTTTTCCCTAAGTGAGCATTTAAAGCTTTTGTTTTGTCTGCTTCTTCATGCTTAAATATTTCAGATACGTATTTTCCTAAGTACGTTGCACTGTTTGCATGTAATGTTTTATTGCACCTTGTAGAAAGCTGATGTGACCAACAGTTTATTTGAATAGCCTTTGGGTGCTCTGATTCCCTAGAAATGTCTGTAGGTTATCCTTAGCTTGGGAGCAGCAGGTAGAGTACTGAGGTGGATTTTCTTGTGAAAAACAACGCCAAATAATCCTCTTTCGCAAACACATCCAGCCCTATTTTTAAAACTGATTGGGTTTTTTTGTTTTGTTCCTAGTACATTTTTTTTCTGGAAATCTGTTCCAGACCTTCAGTCTCCAGATGGCTGGAAATCTCATTTCTTAGTAACTTCATATGCCAACACTGTCTGTGAATTTGGAAAGTTCTTCTCATGTGTTTTCTCCTTGAAGTATTTGTAGCACAGTTGTACCCTCAGTCTGGATGTGGTATCTTTGCTGTTTTAAGCTGAATAAGTAATTTTGTCCCCCTATGAGAGGAATCTCCATTTCTCCAGTGTTCTAACCAGTATTCCCTGAACTTGGGACAGTCTGAGTTCCTTAGGAAATGTATGTGCTGTGTGAGCAGGGGCCTTCCTTATCGGAGGTTAATGCAACAATGTTGCTCCTCAGCTATATAAGAAATAGGATGACTACGAATACTTATAGAAGTTATGGAAATTTGTACAAAATATCTTTCCAGATCAAGCATCTCTGAATGAAAAAGTCCTGGTAGAATAGAAAAGAATATTCAAAATAAGCTACATGCAGAATATATATAGATGAACTGAAAGAAAGTAGGATGTTTCAGGTTCATTCTGTCCAAGGGACTTATGCAAGCCCAGATTCTGGCCACTCAGCATAGTGCAGTTTTGGGTGGCTCATTACTGGGATTGTGCAATATTTAGGATTCTTTTTCCTTACTGTAGCTATGCAGAAGGATTACAAGGGGGGAAGATCCCACTGACATTCTTTTTTAGCAGCTGCTTGTGTTGGATGAGGGAGTGAATTGCAAATGATTTCCCAGCTCCAGTACTCCTTTGCTCTTTCATTTACATTTACTAAGAACTGATAGATGCTGGAGAAGGAAGTGCATGGTGGGTGAGGCTCAGCAAATACTCCACTATACAGAGAGGGAAATTTGTATTGAAGCTTTATTTATGTTTTTAAATGATACTCTGTTGTATCTAGCATTGGAAGAAGTATAAATTAGTTTAAGAGAGAGGATTCTTACATGCAAATAGGAATGTCAATTAGCCTTTGACAATGGCAAGTAGCAATCCTACGTGTAAGACACCTGAAATGCTACAACAGCCTTCACTTTCTGAAAATGTAAGGTACTATTTGTTCTCACTTGCAGCAGGCACAGTGGTGCTATGTGGTAACAGCTATTCAGAGGACTAGATTGAATACACTTGTTTAAGATAGTTTTAAAGCTGCTTAAAGCTTAGTCAATAAGCTCATCTCTACTCAGTACACTTTTGTTTACTACCTTAATTTTTTAAAGATGTCTTTTACAATGAGACACAATTTCCTTTGCTTTAAAGTCCCACTTCTGAATGTAACAAAGAAATGCTGAAGAGGGCTGAGGAGGGTATTTTATTCATCAAGAAGCTAAAAGGAGACTTGAGGTGATCTCTCTGATGAAATTCACTCCCTTATCTGAAAGCTCTTAAATCATTCCTGGCAGAGGTGACATTATAAAAATAATTCTGAAGAACAAAAGTTCTTGCCCTTGGAATACACTGCATTGCACCAAATGGTAGGAATTTATTGCCTTTTTTTTTTTCATAGGGACTCTAGATGTAAGCTTCAATTTCCTTTAGATTGCTTTAATTGGTTTTTGCAAGTTGATAGATTTATTTTCTCCTCAGATGAATATCTTGTGAAATAACCTACACAAAAGATAGCCAGGATGGTGAGTGGTAAACCCTAGGGTCTTGTTCAGGGCACTTTGGGTTCATACGTGGTGCAGTTTCAGGGGCTTTGGGAAACTGATCCCTGGCTTGCCATTCACCACCTCTGTGTCAAGATGTGCCTGGGAGCACTGCAATGCTCTTCCCATGTTCTTGGTTCCAGCAGAGCATTGCACTTTTTTTTTTTTAATTATACATGAGTATTTAAACAGGGATAATATCCTTTTCCTATGCCTTACTCCTTGGACAGGCAGACGCAGCCTGTGAACATGGACTTTACTGCAAGAGAGTAGAGAGACCTAAGTAGGAGTTTGTATGACTCATGAATGCCTATGATGTCTTGAATTCCCCTCTAAGGAAGGAGAATCCATGGGGTTTGTTTTCCTTTCGAGTGACCAGGAAGTGGTTTTTCTTCCTTCTGATGGTGTAAAGAAAAGGAAGCTGACACAAGTGACTTTGTTCATAGAACAAGGGCAGTTGGGCAGTTTACTTGTTGGAGGGGGGGGGTTTGACAGTAAAAGCAACATTTAGGCAGTGCTGATGATGACTTATGGGCATAAGGATATATGGAAAGCCTGATAGTTAGAAGGACACTAACATCTGTCCCTTTCTGTTGGTTATTAAAAAAACCCCAATAAATAGCCAAACTCTAGGAGACAGCAAAGAAAGGATGATGGTGGTGAGTCTATGCCATTATATTCAATAGGACCTAATTCAATCTAGATAGAGTTACAACCTAGATGCATAGATAATGTTATTTTGAAGTAATTTCTGTTGATTGTAGTGATTTTTCAGGTCATATTTTGGAATGTCATTTGATTTATGTTGTTCTGGAGGCATGTCAAGTCTGACCTAATAAGCTTGTTTAAATTATGGTCAGGAACTTTTCTACTATATTGTATCAGAGTATTTGAATTCTCCTATTATGCAAAATCTTTGGTGTGTGTTTGTAAACTTGGCCTGCAGTTCAACAAAGGTAGTAAGTTGTTTACTGCTTTAAATTTCGTTCCTCTGTCACTAGAGACAGAAAGGGGCATTTGAGGGCCTTATGATTCAGGTGTCCAAGGTGCCAGCTCACTCTTTAAAGAAAATCCACAAATTAGCCAGGAGATTTGGCTCAAATTGTATGGTCCAAGAAGCAAGTGGACAACTAGAATAAAGACAGTAAAAAGAAGAGAACCTTGACCTTTCTTTATGCAACTTTTGCAATTTTCTTCCCAGAACACTCAACACCTTCTCCCTGACATCTGCTTTCTATAGCTTTTATATATTTTAAGTAATCAACTGGGTGCAGCTGTTCCATTTTTTATTTATCTTTGACCATATTGCAATGATTTCTGCCATGTACTTTTGATACTAGTTTCCAGAATCCCACAAATGGCTTGAAACAGGAGCTGAAGATGACAATGACTCAGCCACAGCAGCTACTACCATCCTCTGAGCAGCTGCTCAGTCTAAGTGACAACTGAGGTCTTCTAAAAAAAAGCCATTTTACTGTGTACATCTGATTTGTTTGCCTGATTTACCAATGGTGATGAGTAATCCTCACCTTCAGATTGGTTCTGAGACACAGTAAGATGTTGAGAGGCTTTTCAGCAGCAAAGTTTTTAGTATAATATTCTGACTTGTAGTATAGTGTTCTGTTCAGCATAACAGCTTTACAAACTGGCTGTCTCTGACCTTGATATTCTCTCATCTGGACTGAGATAATGGTGAATTTTGAGAGTGCTCCTTGCTACCTAAAAAGGAAAATGCTGTTTGGGAATCTGAAGGTCAGCAGTGAAGAGAGGCTTCTCTTGTAGGAGACAGCTTTGTGCTGTCTGGACAGCATGAACTCAGTTGTGGGTTTTTTTCAGACATTATGGAATTCAGCTTTGTTGAGAAAAATTCCATCATCAAAGCACAACATCAAACTTTCACCTCCCTTCTGGTTGCTAGTTTGTGACCTGAAGTCCTCTAGGTGGGTGAAGTGCCTGGGTGCCAGGGTGGCTTTGGAAGGGTTGAGCAGTAAGGCTGCTCTGTCATGTATGGGGTTGGGAATGGGCAGTTCCAAAGACTTTCTAAGCCTCTGTTGTAACCTCCAGACCATACTCTTCCACTCTACTTGGCTGCTTTTGTTAAATAATCTGCCACTGATGTAGCATTCAACTGGATGTGAAACCTTTAAAGAGCTTTCAGGTCAGGAGGGAAAGCAGTGCTGTGTTCAAAACTGTGACCAGGAATCTGTCAAGCCCTGCCTGATCTTAATGGGACTGTGCAGTGGGGCTCTGTCCTTCATGTTCACGCACTGGAGAAAAGTCACTGACAGCCTCTTGAAAAAACATGAGAAGTTAGACATCCAAATGGAGAAGTTTGTAGCCTAGACTGCAACAGGCTCTATGTGGGGAGCAGCCTGTGGAACTGTGCATTGTACTGGTGAGTGAACTAGGAGCTTGCTGTGTAATCAATAAAGCTGCTCTCAAAGACACCGATGATATTACTGGAGTCACCTCTATAAATGGGGTGGGAATCCATCGGTACCCGCTCATGAGAACTTGACAGAATACTGAAAGATTTCTGGCCCAAATGTGATAATGAGCTGATAATTCATAAGTCCATAAATTCACAAACATAAAAAATTGTTATGTTTAATTTCTTCATGCACCAGTGTTACTGGTTGAGGTAATCAAGCCAGATAATCAAACTGAGACCTGTCCCAGCACAGTGGCCTGGATGAAGTCATGGTGGTAAAGCTCTAACTGATTTCAAAGAAGGCTGGCTGTCATCCATAGCAATAAACAACCCCTGTCCCTAGCACTAATAGACTAAAACCATTTTTAGCTTATGTTGTAATGCTTTACCTACCACTTTATTGCAAACATCTTTCATATTGTAAGCAATTCTACAAGGTATATAGAGGTAGTAAAAGAAGCAGTGATTCTGTAACTCTTAAAATTCACTTAGAATGATGACCATTATTTAAAATTTTGTATGCCTATCAAGGGAAAGAAAAGTATTAAAAGTTTTGTGTTTGAATATTTTGCTTAAAGAGAGTTTGTGTGACAGATGTAAACTCTTACTCAATCCCGCTTTTTAATTTATCAAATAATAGAATTACTTATATTTAAGGAAACTGATTAGTATCACTTAAAACCAAAATATTCTCCTCATCAGATACTAAAAATTTACTTAAGAGAATTTTGGCTTGTTTATTTTTGATTTCTAAGACTTAAAAATGTAAATAAATGTGAATAATTTTGTGCGTGGAAGCACAGGCAAGTGCATATACATATATTAATATATTCCTATACACATGAATATATACATACATGCTTGCCTGTGAGCATTTACACATGCCTGTAAGTAGACAACCCCACAGATGTCAATGCAGAACTTCAGGTTGAGTGCCATCTGACTGGCATCTTGTGCTGCCCCAATGCCAGAGGAGGACAGGTTTCTGTAAAAAATATAACAAATAAGTTTAAAGATGAAGGAGGCAGTAAGGAAGGAAAGGAGGTGAGAATGTGATACCACAAGATGATATAAATTATCTGTGGGCCTAGCATGGTGTTTATGAATCATTACAAAAGACCTTTAATAGGAGGTGTGAGTTGTCCCTGACTGCTGTTAACATGTAAGGATCATTATTTGACTGACGCAGAGACAGGTCTTGAGGAGAGAATTCAAAGAGAAGATTCACATCAGATCTTTTTCAAAGAGTACATTTTCTCCTTTAAATCAGTTGGAGTTCCTAGAGTGAAATCATTAATAAGCACTTTTTTTCTGATGAAGTGCAAAGCCCCACAGCATTGAGAATAGGATGAAAGTAAAGCTTGAGAGATTTGCCATATACTCAACCCCACAAGGACTCACTCTTCCAATAGTTGCCTCATGTTTTCTGGAGAGCTGTTGTGTGTAAATGAGTCAGGGCTATGCAGTATAATTTCCCTGCTCAGCATGTGCTGGGAGTGTTTTTCAGGATTACATGAGGTAGGCTGCAGTCATAGGAGTGACCTGAGAAGCCTGGTGCTACCAGTCCTGGCAAGCAAAAGACTGAGGTGGTGCAAGTCCTGCAGCAGGTCACCAAGCCTTGATCCAGGGCAAAGCTTTTGAAGTACTTTAGGAGGTTCTGAAGTACACGTCTAGCCTGTTATATCTTTGCCTATGTCTGCTCATGCTGCTGAAGGAAGGATTTATGGACACCTTTTTTGTGACCACAGCAATCACAGTGAAACTACAGACCTTTTCTTACACTCGCCCTCCATGGGAGGAAAGACCAAGTCCAGTGTTTCTGTTCAAGTGGAAATAGGGCTCCTACATTTGGCCATGGCATACCAAGACTCACCACGGAAGAGAATTAGGCTGCTGCAAAATATCGTTGAGACCAGTCTAGATTTACATGTTATTCAAACACCCAACTAGATGAGATTGATCTTAATTATTAAAGAGGTACTGTTATGTAGATAGATTAATTTCATACAGGCTGTCGTGGTTTTACCAGCCCCCCGGGCTGAAATGGTCAGGCCCAGGTAGATTTCTGGAGAAAAAGCCAATCAAAAGTTTTAGTAACTCCTCTGCTAATGACATATTTAAGAAAATGGAAGAGAAGGTG
>VYXB01005622.1:28990-53231 GCA_013397135.1 Pachyramphus minor
CTTGTAAATAACAACCTGACATTCTTTTCATAAGATAAGCTAGTTTAATTAGAACTGTCATAGTATATGTTATTTCTTAGTTTTTATCTTGCTAGTAATAAATCTTAGTATCATACCCGTTACGTCAAGCCTCTGTTTTGTCTGTATAAAGCCTCTCTCAACTTACAGTAATTGTGTGGAGGGGGGAGTTTGAGTAAAAAAAAAAATTGATTCCTGGTAAAACCCACGACACAGGCCAAGAGTTGGGCACTAACACAAGCTAGATTTGAGTCAGCCACTTCCCAGTCCTCTATAGTCTTCCCCTTTGTTCTGATTCAAGCGCAACAAATGCAGGTAAGTACAGTGCAACCGCCAGAGACAAACTCTGGACCACAGCAGCCCAGGGAGGCAACACTTCTAACCCCACCGTGAGCAGTGGTAACATTCAAACACCTAACATTCAACATTGTATCATAGAATCATAGAATAGTTTGCATTGGAAGGAACCTTAAAGGTCATCCAGTTCCAATCCCCCTGCCATAGGCAGGGACACCTTCCACTAGACCGGGTTGCTCAAAGCCCCATTCAACCTGGCCTTGAACACTTCCAGGCATGGGGCATATCCTGTAGAGAAAATCCATTACCCCAAAGGAATGCCTGTTCATAAAAGCCGTTTGTTACTTTCTTTACTCATATTAGTTTATTGGTAGGTAAAAGCAGACAGCTCTCTCGGTCTCTTGTTTCATGGAATAGTTCAAAGAAAGAGATGCTAATTAAATGGCATGTTCTATTGACTCTTCTCCATTTTTTTTCTCCTTAGCTAGTTTCAGAAGATTTCTGAGAATCACTTAGATGAAAATTGTGCCAACAGATGAGTGACAGAAGAGGCTGGGCATAAGCGGCATCTATTGTGCCTGTGACTCCTCTTCTCACTCTCAGCAAGTGTGATTCAGACAATTTGTGGGGTGGAGGATGCAGAGCTTTTCTTTTAGGCTGCTGGAAAGCAGAATCCTGCTGTCATTTCCAAAAAACTGGTTTTCTCATGGCAGAAGGTTTGGTGTTTTTTTTCCATTAGATGTAAGGCTTTTTCCTCTTTTTTTTCTTTTCAAATCTCTATCAAACCTCTCTCTTTTTGAATCCTTTCTTGATAATTTCACGTGTCATCCCATTTCACTGTTCATCTCTTTCCTCCCTGCCCCATTTATGCCTGAAAATAATAGGTGTGTCCAACTTTTGGTTCAAACAGGAGTTTTTTAGCTTGGTTTTTTTCCTGAGCAAACAGGAATTATGAAAACATGCTGCATTTGTCTGTCTGGTGATCAGTTGTCCTGCCAACACTACCCCCAAGTATTTTGACACATGAGCTGATTTCATCCAAGCTTGTCAGAAATGTAAAGTTAAGAAAAATAATAAACCCCTTTGTGAAAATAGCTGGTCAGGTAGAGGAGGCAGAAGGTTCATGCCTCATCAGGGGGAAACTGATGTGGAATCATGCTGCTTAGACACCAGAGTGTCCAGAGCAGAGCACAGACTTGAGATACAAATCTGCAGGAAACAAAGTTTCATCATCTCTGCTGATCACAGAGCTAGGCATTTAATTTTTCTCTCCTGAGACAAACATTAAACTGTTCTTTACTCCCTGAGTGTCATTGTTGTGTTGGAGTCTTTTATTTTTTTATTGCACTGTCAGTTATGATTATTTTATGTTTTGTTGTTTCTGATTATTGCATAAAAGACTTCTGACTATGATCTCTATGATGTGGAGTCTGTCACCTGAGTTTTCTTTGCTTTTTATTTTTATTTCTGTTCGTGTATGTGTAAGAGAGGAATTACAGCTGCGGTCCTAAGTGGGAAAATAATTACTAATTGATTAGGTTGTATCAAACACATCGATAAAATGAGATAATCAGCCATAACAGGGCTGAGGTACCCAATACTAACTACAACAAACCTTCTGAAATTAGTAGAAATGAAAGTCTTAACCCAGAGAGGAAGGTAAAAGTTAGATAGACTCAGATTGACTATGGAATAATAGTCCCATTATTTTTTTACTTTTTTCCTCTCAGTTAAGAAACAAACCTTTAACATCACATCTTTTTCAAGGCATCATTTGAAGACAAAAATAAGTGATTTTGTTGGTATAACATTTATTTCCATTGAGAGCTGTATCAAAAAGACCAAGTAGATATCATCTTTCTGGAAAACTCAGATTAAAATCTACTTGCTGCTGGTGCCTTCCAAATAGCAGAATATGTTAAAGAGTAAGGCTTGTTTTATTCCTTTATAAGCAAGTGAACCTAGCTGTGAATTTACATGCTTCCTTTAATAAGGTCCTTAACTTGTGCTTTGGAAAAAGGTAGCAGGAAAGCTGTACTATATCAGAGTTATAGGGACATTTCTCTTTGGTTCTCACTGGGCAAAATTTCAGCTTTTGTGGTCTCAGACTTAGGACCAATAACATCTAATATCTACAATTATCATAAAGTTTTGAGTCTTTAAAATGCCACAGTAATTACTTTCTTGTGTCTCAAGATATTCATGTTGAATTTGCAATATGTTGTGCATGGAAATAATTCTTGCAAGAGGAGCACAATGACTCCTGCACAGCATTAATGAGCTGAGTTTATCTCTTCCTCAGATGTTTGGCTTCTCTCATGTGGTGTTCTTGTAGCCAAGCTTTTTAAGCACACTTCAAGAGATCAAAATAGGTAGAATAGTTGTCCTGTGTTTTGGAATTATATTTATTTTACAGAAAACTCCTTTTGGAGAAGAAAGATGGGACCATGTCAAAGCATCACATTGCCAGTTTTCTCTACCTGTGACTTCTATGTCTATCGAACCAAACTATTTAAAATTCAGTTGTCTGAGGAGAAAAAAAAAAAAAGAGAGATAAGTGGGAATATATTCAAGTTTTAAAAATGTTTCTTTTGGTTACAATGCAAAAATAAATTCTCAAAAATATTTGTGATTAAAAATCTTTAGAGCACACAGCTCAGGTAAAAATATATGGTGGTTTTGCTTAAATTTCAAACCAAAGTACTTCGAATACACAAATTTTAACTTATTTTTCCTCAAATAAAAGCATATAGCAATTTTTAGCAAGTCGATAGGGTAGGCAGGAATTATTAATTGAAAAATTTCTCACTTGCTCTACAAAGAAGTCTTGGATGGCTTTGATTGCAGCTATGAAGAGCATTCTCTGAAATGGGTGAGTTGTACTCTCTGCTTCTCCTTTCATCTTCACGAGAATGGCCACTGCGTGTTCAGAGCTTCAAACAGCCACTGCTGTCACTTTAAAAGAAAATACAACCAAATTAACTACATAATTTATCAAGATGTTATAAAAATTTCAAGACCAAGTTTTCAAGAATGCTTTGACTCATGGCCTCTCTATTATGAACTAAGTTTTAAATTATATTGAATACAAGGTAAACTATTTAGAGACAAGGTAATAAAAAGTTATGTATCTCCTGGGATTCTGCAGGGCCATACGTCCCCCTCTTACATACCCCTTGACAGTTCATCTGATTATCAACTGATAATTGTCTTCTCTGTTATGTATCCATCTATTTATTTGTCATTTCACATCATCATGAGCCAATTTCCCCTGCCCTAGTGCTGCCCAAAGGTGGAGCAAAAAGGCAGACACACACTTTTTTTTTTCGTTCTGCTTGAAAAAAGATAAAGGAATTATCTCTGGAATAAGAGTGACAGAACCAAGCAGTGTTGTAATGGCCACAGCCAAAATGGAACTACTGGATGTATCATTTTGTCGGTGTGTATTGTCTGAAATCTGTCTAGCTTTGAAGTTAAAATAACTCCACCAGTAAAATACAATTTTTTGCCTTAAAAACTTTTCTGAGAGTTAGTAGCCCAGAAGACATCTTTCACCTCAATTTTAGCAATCATATCAAGCTGATATAAAAGTTTACCAACTATTGTACTTGCTTACTATAGCTATTGTTTATTCAGAAGGCTTCCCTCTGCTCAGTGATTTGGGAGAAATATAAACATATTAAATCTATATAACCACCATGTTGATGTGAGTATGCTTGATGCCACCTATATATATATATATGTACATAAAGAACTTTTTATTGATATAACTTGTCTCTGCCTGGGCAGACTGCAGTAATTTAGTTAAATTAGTGTTGCTATCAAGCCAGCTAAATGAAGGGGAAAAAGTAAGTGTTAGACACAGAAAATGGCAGGAAATTTTTGTCACTGCTTTGCAAACTGATGACTTTTCCAATCAACAGCAGATTTTTGTGAACAGAGTAGGCATTCTTACAAAACCTGCAGTAAATGAAATGTCATTTTTATTGATAATGATGCTATTTGCTTTAGAGAACTCTTTACTGTTTTGAGAGCCGATTCAGAACTTGCCAGTCCTGACTCCATCAACCTTATATTTTTCTGCAGTGAAGATATTAACTGAGTCCCATAAAGTTAATATTTAAAGATCATGGGGACCATGCCTTCAAAATTTTGTATGAGATCTTATCAGTAGCAGCATTTTTTGTCAAGATTTACTTGCAGTACAAGACAGGGATGATTTTCCCATTGGAAACAAGGAAGCCTTAAATTATTTTGTCATTCTGCCCTTGATAAAACACGGTGTTGTTTAGCCTTTATGTAGGCTACATTTCCATTCCCTGGGTGCACCCAAACCTGCAAAAAAAAGAATAAATATGGCACAAATTGAGTTTTCTTGTTTCCTTTCAAGTTTCAGCATCGTGAGTCCAGTTGAGCATCTGGACATGACTGTTTGTTCTCACTTCTGCCAGGGGACCAAGTCCCACATGGTCTGCCTCTCCTTGCGCCTGGCTGCTTCCTTTTCACCCCCCACCCAGGAGTCACTATTCTTGAGAAATGGGAAAGCCATCAGCATGTCCTGATGCTCCCAAGACCATTTGCAATCTGCCTTTGCTCTCAGAGGTGGGTGACATCTGCTTTCTTTCGTGGGCTTGTCAGAAAACAGTGAGCAGAACTGGCATCTTCAGCCGAGTCCTCTGCACCAAGCAGAAGGGTCGGAGGAGGGGTGTCCCTGTGCTGTGTAGGTAACACACATGCATGGCCATGGATAAGAAAGGACTAATGAGAGGTGGTGGATGATGGAACAGTGGAAGCAGAGCCGAGGGCCACCCATACCCAGCCTGCTCAGCTGAGACTGGCCTTGAAAAGCTGTAAAATGTCACCCCATTGGTGAATGCTGGCAGAGAAGGGGAAAGGCATCCAGCTGTCATGGCTGGTCTCTCCCCAGAAGAAAAGACTCTAAATTACAGTTATGCTTTGAGAATGACTTATTGTTGCCCTGTTTATCTGCCTGCTAGAGGCATTTTATTTTTCTGCATTTAATAAAAATATTCCTTGGTAAACCATTTGTTTCCCATTTGCCAGTGGGGACAGTTTGCTCACTGAGTCATTTGCACTGCTTATTGCATTGGGATAATTTTCCCTCGTATCTGCGTGAGGACTTAAATGCTGCTCTAACAGTGATTTACCCTTAAATGTAAACCCACCTATCACCATTTCCACTTAGGTCCTGGTAGGAGGGTTACGAAATGGCTCATATCAACCACAGTCAGGCCTTTGGTGTTTATCCAATACATCGACTGCCAGACTCATCCAGATTCAAAGTGACAAATGGAAGGAGAAAGACTGTATCCTTCTACCAAACTAAGGATGGCAATCCATGGTGGTGGAAGGTGTTTGGGAGACAAGCAGACCCAACACTTCTGAAAGTGAACTTTCCCTTGTGCTTAATCCTGCTTTACCTTCAGAAAAACTAAAAAAAGAGTAGGTTAATGCCCTCACACAGTGTGACAGAGATTTAAATCACAGATTTTATTTCTTTTTATTAAACAGAGGGTTGTTGAATTTTTACCAAAGCTTCTAAACCTCCTTAGAATTTCAACACCAGTTTTAGGCTGCAAAAAATTAATCCAACAATGAAGGAAAATATTTAAATCCTCCCCCCCCCTTTTAATAAAAGGAAAGAGGAAAAAAAATGATAAGTCACTTTAATATTAAAGTTAAAAGGCTTTGATGGTGAGGAGAACTTTGCAGAAGAGAAAATGATGGGGGTGACAAATCTTTAAAGAAGGGAAAATGCAGTGCTATTTTAAAAAATCTTTTATTCTTTTCAGACTGTGGTATTTTACAGAGCCTTACAGATGACAAAGCAGCTGCTTCCCGTGAGCCTGACAATGCTTTCTCCACACACCACTGGGCTATTTTTTTTCCTTTTGTGTCACATTGATCTTCTCTTGTTGTGCTGCCTCTAACATGCCATTAGGAGCCTCTGCCTGCCAATAGCGAGGAAGATCAGGTTCTTGTAGGTAAACTGCCATTAGGCTCTTCCTGACGTGACTTATAACATTACAGTCAGTGTTGACTCTTTGAAGATCTTTTGAGAAGTAAAATTACCTTATTATTGTACTGAAGGAGTTTCTAGGGGCCCTTGTCCAGGTCTATCATACAGGTGTTGCACAAATGGAAATTAAAAGGCAGCCCCTGTCTCACAGAACTTGCCTTTGAACAAGTGAGACATAAAAAAGGCAATTACTATCCCCAATTTGCAGCAGGTACCAAAAGTTTTCCACTGCTGCACAGAAAAAAAAAGGTACTAAAAGCTCTGAATAGAATTAATATGGGCAATGGAGAATGATACTACATGTATTCTAACATAACCACCTTCTAAGGTGATGTGTTAAAGCATACAAGGTACTCACAGCGGCTAACACTTGAAAACAGTTAGTCAGTGGTATGAGCCAGCCTGGCATCTCTCATCTGTACTTAAGATGTTGGCCAATGCCCCTGGTTATCCTGGAAAATCAAGATTACCTTCTCACCTGTTTCAAGAGGTGCACCAATAAAGCTCATTCTGCCCAGCGAACTGCAAAGCAACTTCTGTATGTGCAAATCAGCTTTATTGTCCCACCTTGAATCCTCCCTTAAAATATCCCTCTGTGTCTGTAATTTCTGCTGGGACATGTCAACAATGAGGCCACAGGGTGTGGATGCTCTTGTCTATCACACCAGTCTACATTGTCTGATGGGTTCTTATCTGCCTGTAATGACCTGTTGTCTCTTCCCTGAGGCTGTGGATGACTAGGGCAGCATTTCCAACTTGTAGAGCACTTCATGCAGCAGAAACGTAATACATGTTGGGTTTCTAGGTCCTGGGGTAAAACATACGTTAATAACAAATAATAATAATAATAATCAAGAAATCTTTCTCCGGATGCATCTCTATGCTTGTATGTTGAAATACCCTTCCCCTGCCTCTTGATTTTTGCCACCCTGAAACATAAGAAAGCTTACCATATATATGAGCAATTTGCAGGCATTTTTATTAAGGATGCCTATCTTTAATAATTGAAAAGAATTAGCATAATGCTTGACTCACTGAATTTCTGTGGGGAAACAGTAACCTCCAGTGGTTATTTGGAGTCCAGTCATGTTCTAACAGACTTCAACGAGTACAGTATTAAGTCCTTAATTTATACCCAGCTTTAAAATTTTCCTTGAAGCCCTAAATTATACATGCATAACCAATTTCTCATAAAACACATAGATGCTAGAACTGCATTCCTTCAAAAGTATATTTTGTAGTTATTTACCTTTTCCTAGGGCCTTAAGATCCAGAAATAAAAAATACCTCTAAAAATTGAAAGTAATACCAATTTTTAGTGAAAAGTGAAGTCTTTTTGAAGGAAATAGTACAATCCATGCAGTGGATTTTTTTATTCAGAGAACTTGGCTTGAAATATTGAAAGAAGGAATGTCATCTAAGTGCTAAGTGAATAACCTTTTTTAAGTGGGAGATATCCTTCAGGATAAAATAGGCTAAACCTATTTTCTTTTATATTTTAAATGGGTTAGATGTTAGAGTCTGAAGTGAGACATGCATTTAGGAATTGCTCTACTTTGGCCAGCCAGCAATCTTAGGGAACAGGGATAGCAGGGCCCTTGGGAGGATTTCCATTCTACTTCCTTAAAGGCTAGCCTAGCTCTAGTTAAATCATGCCACCCCTCAGCTTCCTTCAGGCTGCCGTCCTACAACACAGAGGGATAGGGAAGGATGACAAAGTTTTATGTCCCCTTGTGGTTCCTATTTATATTAAAGACCCTGACTGATTATGGTGTGGTACTGGAGCTGCTGTGTATTGCTGATAGCAGAAGGATTGCAGAAACTGGCGTGACTGTTCCCTATCCTTCAGGGAAATTACCGTCTGAGAGCTCAGAAGCTAAATCTTCAGAGTGGTGTCTGAAGTTGCAGCACGTTAATCTGGACAAGCACAGCACAATTAACCTTCTTGTGGCTGTGTTTGTGAGAGGTTGAGGGTGCAGTGTTGAATATGACTTGGGAGAACACATGTCCTCTCTCGAGGTTTTTAGTGTTAATTGTCTGCTGGGTGAGGTAAATTATTATCTCCATTTGATTAATGAGTATCATGCAAGTGTGTTTGTTTATATTTATGCTAATGGCTGGTTTACCGTCTACACGACTACTGCAAACTTCTCAGAGCTTCAAGTGGGCCTAATCTGTCAAACTGAGAATCAAATATATTAAGCCCTCCTCCTCCCCCTGGGTAATTTTTTGAGAATCTGTTACTGACAAAGTTTGGAGCTGGGAGAAGACTATAGCTGGGTGTGGAGGAGTTTGATTTAGAGCTAAAGCAGCTGTGAGATATCAAAAAGAGAAGGGGGTAAAGTCTTGATGTGCCTGAAGGCCATAGTGAGCCCGAGCGCCACATTGAAGGCGGCACAGGAGCCTTCACACTCTCTTGTGAAACAATGGTTTGAGGCCCAAAGTCCTCCCCTGTGTGGCCAAGAGTGTGGAAAATGGAAAGCAAAGCTTGGTGTGGCACTGGACAGCTGTGATGAGGGAGTGAGTGATGTCCTTGGTAACCCTTCTGGGGAGATTCAACAGGAGGTTCACACTCACGGGGCTGGAAAGGCAAAGACAGAGCAAACAGAGAGAGGTCTTGGCTGATGGTAGATAACTAAGATGCCTGCTACATCTGTGCCTTTTCCTCATTTCCTGCTTGGACAATCATCCACTCCTGCTTTTTAAGGGGAATCAAGTTCTTGCCTCACTTAACCACATCTGGTGTGCCTCTGCTGTGAAACTGAATTCTACTCATGCTAGACAGAGCACTTGGACTGAGGGCTTGCATGAGAGCTCATGCTGAAATGAGGTGGTGTTTAGCTGAAGCAGGAAAAAGAAAACCCTAGACAAAGGAAATTTAAGGGGAGATAGCAAATGAAGGTTTAAAAAAAAAAAAAGGTAGTAAGCTGTTATTAATATAGGAAAATAAGTAACAAAGAGAAGAAAGTTAAAATATGTGTAATTAAAAAAAGTCCACAGGCAACAAGGTGAACATTAGTTATGCTGCAGCTCGTTTTGCTCAGGTAGGAAGCAGAGGTGAAACAGATGAACTATGAGTGCAGGTCTCTGAGTCCTGCTTCCTTTCAATTAAAGATTATTTCTTATCTTTATTTTTTCTAATGAGCACCAAAAACTGCAGTTGGGGATTTACCAACCATTTGCCTTGATTTCTGTTGTTTCTCGTCCTTTTTTTCTCTAGGATATTATGATAATTATAATCTTTGCCTCTCCTTAAAAGGGTAATTTGCAGGAAAATTGCAATATGTCTGTCTGAGGTACTAGTGAATTGAACACTCAGAAGATAGTCAGTGATGCTCTCCTGAAAGGCAGACTGTGTCACAGAAAGCAAAAATGTACTAGTGGGATTCATGGTGTGGGTAAGGACATATTCCAGATTAAATAATAGTGTCAACAAGAGGTGATGTATAATTCAAGTGCATTTTTTTTTTTAAAGTAGATATATAGTTCTCATTTGCTTTTTAAGTATAATAATTCCTATATCATCTGGCAGGAAATTTAGTTTTCAATTCTGCAAATATGGGATTGATGTTCCATATTAGCTATTAGATGAACAGTGGAAATATGCCTTCATATAGGTGGCCTTTTCTGAAATTATATACATCAGAAATAGGCCACTGTGGAATGAACAACTCAGTACAGTTGTAAGCACTGGACACCTTAGATGCAAATGGAAAGAAAGATCTAAGAATCAGCCTTTCTCTATTGTAAAGTAAATAATACCAGCCTTTTTCAAGACTGATCTGGAAATGTACTGAAAAAATCTGATCATATTCATGTCCTGGGAAGATTCCCTGACAGTGTCCATGGAAACCAATAAAAAGTACAGTTGTTACAGAGCTGTATATGAAAATCTCTTTGGACCACTGCAGGAGTCCTATAGGCTGATCAAAGTCCTACTTTCTCTCTCTCTCTCTCCTCTTCTTTATTTTTTTTTCCAAATTACTGCTTTCAGCATTTAACTTCTGTATATTAATGGCAATATGTGGAAATGATGGCAAATCAATATGGTATTACTGGGTAAAGAGACATACATAAACATGACTTTCTCCATGATTAGGAAAGATTTATGTCTTCTTAGTCTCTGTTTCATTTTTTTGTTCTCTGCACAGTGCAATGGTAACATAAATAATATTAAAACAATGCACTGACTAACTTTCATCCATGCTTCTGTTCAGTTGAATTATTAATAAACAGTTGGTGCAAAACTGATTTCAGCTAAATTTAGCAGTCTGCAGTGCATACATTTATATCTGATTTTGCTTTTTAGGGTTCCCTTAATAGTCAGTGTGGGAAAAACAATCCCAAGAAGCGATGCACATTATGAGTTTTAGGTACATTCTTTAAGTGAAATGAATGATGCCCCAAAGCACTCATCTTCCTCTAGCTAGATCTGTTGCAGATATCTTAATTTGAAGACATAAATGTTACCCTTGTTCAGTTTGTGTAATTTCTGTGTGTGCCTGGATCATCACTTATGACCATGTTTAGGCTCGGGCTGAAGGCACTATTTTCCTTGGCATGAGGTGCCAGAGAGAGTGATCTTCCTTCCTGAGCACCCACTGGCTGATAAAACAACCTCTGTTTTTTATGAGCATCCTTGGTTGTTTTTGTGAAGGTGTCTAATTCTGCTCATGTTGTGTTAAACATCTATCATATTCAATCTTTTGAAAAATGTGGCAGAAGGATGATCAATGTCATGACTCAGGTTTCCCTCATGTGGGAAAAAGGTTTGAGAAGCTCCTGCTGAGCAGGAGCTGGAGCAGCACCTGAGGCACTGCATAGGCTACAGTTAGATAGGAGAGTGCCTTGTGATTGTAAATGTGTCCAGGTTTAAACAAGAGCCGAAAGGGGATTTTTATTTTTTTAAATTATGCTTTGGTTGGTGGTCTGTTAGTTCTGCATCAGCCTCATGTCAGTGGCTCAAGTCCTTTACTGGATGTAGCTGTTAATAATATTTACAACACAGAGATTTATCGACACATTTATTCTGGAGGAATTTAATCACTGCATTGCTTTCGTAAATATTGCTGTATCAGAAGCAAACAGTGCATGAATTATATGTCTTGGCAGGATTGATCGTGCCCTTAGGAGCTAACAGCAGCACCCAGAGAACAATTACATCCTCCTGCTCCCAATAATGAAGTATTATTTAGAAACAGAAAGTCATTGCGTAAAAATTTGAGAGATGATACAATCACATTACATTACATGTACTTTTGTCATAGACCTTGCATATTGCATAAAATTTAAATGCCTGTTGAGAGAGAATTTTGTAGTGTTGATTTCCTGCTCTTGTGCTCCAAGGCATTTTGTTTTTCTGTTAAATGATGAAAGAGAACTGTTTAGGATTTGAAATATCATACACTCTGAAAATTCAAGAACCCAACTTATAAAAAGAAGTAGGGCCTGAAAACAAGCAGTAATCATATTAATATTCAGCTAATGTAATATTACATAACCTGTTAATTTACCAACATCTATTTCATATTTTTGTTTACCAGTTTAAAACAGCAAAATGGAACTCAAAACAGTAAATACAGGCATCATTATTTCTAAGGTTATCCCTCCTGTATAGTCAGCCTGATTTCTTGGTAATTGTTCACTGATTTAAATTTAAGCCATAAGTTTTCTTCTTCCATTTGCAGAATAGTTGGTCTTTGTTTTGCGCGTTGGTTTCAAGTGATGTGAGACAGAAGCTGTGTGATGGGAAGAAAAACGAGCTGTGTTAGTTTGTGCAGCATTCAGTTAGTCCCAAGGCAATGCTCTAGTGAGTGGCTGAAATGTGGGACTGTGCAAGTGCCACCCCTACATGGAGGCAGAAATGGGAAGCCAGTACCATCATGAATGGCTGGGATAGATCTGCTCTTCCACAGCCTCTTCCGTTTTATCTATAGAAAGTGAAACTTTGGGAAATATGCTGAAAGGAAATGCTAACAAGGCATTTCCAAAAAATCTCAGTAACACTCCTAAATCTTAAGGACTTCTACCTGAGGCTGGAACCCCAGCAAACATAAGTTAGTACCTGAACAACCTGGCATTGTCTGAGAGCATCTCATTGCTCTCACTAGCAGTTTTTAGTTAAACAAGCTCTCCTTGCAAAGGGGGGAGATGTCAGGCATATTTAAGATATTTAACAACCTTTCTACACCTTAAAAGTCTTTTATTTAACCAGGATTCTGCCATAGTGTGAAAAGAGTTCAATGCTGGTTCTTAAAGCAACTCCCAGGACCCCATAGGAAATAGGTGTATAAAATAGTGGAAGTGGCTCTGTCCTATGGAGACAAAAGCAAAGAACAGTTTTAAGTGCCTCAACAGTCTGTTATTTAAAGGTTGTTGCTTTATGTGCTCCTATTTCTGTCTCAGTAATTGATTGTGAGTGGTTTCAGCAAATGTGTTGCATCAAGAACTCACTAACATTAGTGGAATTGAATTAGGGTTGATTTTTTCACCTACCATGTCCTAGTATTTTCTAATGGGCTGTGTTGCATGTTGCTTTTTAAAATAAATTCTGTGACAAGCACGTAATGGTAACTGTGTATTTGCACACTGGGAGAGCAGAGCTCCATAGGAAAACCTGGCACTCCAAGGAGATCTGATGAGACCTGGTTAATCACTTATATGTTGAATATTTTCTACTGAATTCTTACAACACAGAAGCACTGACATAGTTCCCCATCATAATTGATTACTTCAGGAGGCTGCTAAATGTCCACAGCACTGAAATAATACATAAAGCTCTTGCTCTCCCAGGAGCCATTTTCCCAACATTTTAGTCACTAGCACTGCTGAGAGCTCTAAAAAAGCATTAAAATTTTAAATGGGTGGAAGCCCCCACAGATTTGTCATGATAACAGCATGGTTGCATTTTGACAGTATTTATCCTTTATTTCAATTATTCTGATGAATAGAATGTCTTATTCCCTTCCAGATTCTATCCAAGCTAATAATTTGTTGTTGAAAGCTTTGCATTGCAGAAACCTGTCATTACCATATCACACAAGCTGCATTTTTGGTACCATAGTCAAACTGAATTAAACCATACACAGACACAATGTGATGGCTTAGTGACTGTCCTCTGCCTAGTCATCCCATTCTATTAAATGCCATGCTATAGAGCTCCTGATATCTTCCTATTTGTTTTTAATCCAACCCTTTCTATGATTCCTAGGCATAGAGTTGAGAGCTTTATATACACTCTTGTTTCTTAGGTGCTGACTCGCTTTGTACATGTGTTTGTTACCAAATTCTGGAAAGCTGCACTGCATTTAGAAATCGTTTTCTCTTTTATGAGGAGCAATAGTTTTCAAATTATGCAGCAGTCATTACAGAATATGGACACAAGTCATTACAGAATATGATTCCCTTATTTTAGAAAGAAAAAACCCTCCACAAACAGTTATTAGTTTTAGTGGTTGCAGTGAAAAACTCGGTCATGACTCTGATTAGTCCGGTGGTAAAATAGAATGTAAGTAAAAATTATCCAGCATTTATTTTTTTTTAAAGCCTCTTTTAAAATCTCTTTTTAAAAGAGATATTTTTTCTGCCTTATAGTCTTTGAACATTTGTAATTGATAAAGCTGATATTGATAAGATAGTGCTACACAGAGCCACACACTCCTTGTGGACTGTGGTCTTCATTTTAACCCCTTTATCTGTCTGTCCCTCCTAGGAAACTCCCTGCATCTGAGGTAACTCCGTGGTTTCATTTAATAGTGCTGAAGCTCGAGATTTAAACAAAAAGAAATTTATAGGCCGAAAAGATTCCGGAAGCAAAATGTGGTGATATCTTCTTTTGCAGAAAAGGTTCAGAAAACTTGGATAGAAATGAGGTGGAAGATCTGAAGGAATCCACGCCATGAAAGATTTTAAAAATAAGTTTGATAAACCCCTTGCTGGAAAGACATTGGGACAGCGAAGCATTAATTTCATCCACTAATCATGTACGCCATTAGAGATGTGATAAAACCATATCGTTTGGATGTGACAGTCTTGGTCTAAGTTAATCTAATGAAATCTGTAGAAACTCTGGAAAAGTGAGATGGAATACCTAGAAGATGGGGCTGTTTGGGTGCACACAAACGGATGCTGTGGTCAAAAGTAACTCAACCTCTGTGGTAATATAGAAACTTAAAACTTCAATGAATTTTGTGCTAATTTACCAGTCCAATAGAAAAGGCAGCTCAAAGCTTCCTGTGCCACCTGTTTTACATTGAAGGTTAATGCTGATTCATAAAACAGCAAATGAAAATCTTTCTTTTTTATTTTATAATAGTGGTGGTCTTGAAACCTAGGTGTGACAATAAAAGAGAAATAGTTTTCATTTTCCATATGGGGGATCACAGTAAAGAAATAGCAGAAATCAATTATAATGGTTGTTTTTATTAAAATGACATTTACCTTGCTACTCTGTCTACTCTCTACACACTGTCAATCTTAACTGGATTAAAACAATATCCAGTGGCAAGTATTTATTATTAAAATTATTTTCCTAGTAAGTTTAGTGAGATGAGCAATTGCACATGCACCACGCCTTCTTTGACAGTAAAAATGATATGAGAATACTCCTAACAGTTAATTTCTTTCCTTTTACTAGTAAGTTGGTATTAAAGGGAAAAAAATATCATCTTCTTTTCTGCCCTGTGTGAAGACCGCAAGTCCATTTCTCAAGATGAATAATCACAGGACTATTATTTTTGTAATAAAAGAGCTGTTTGTGAAGAAAAAATTTTCAAGGTAGAACTATTTACAATCTGCAAATCTTCAAGTAATTTTTCTTCATCTGAGGGGCTGAATTTGGATATATTTTTATATCCGTATTGATATGTTTTTCTAAGTGGGTGTATTCTATGCAGTTTGAAAACCCACAGACATCCAGCAAACATGAGTGTAACTTGCTCAGCTTTTGTGAAAACCATTGAGAAATTGATCTTCTGCCCAGTGTGATTGTGTATGTATGAATTGGAATTAGAAAAGAAACTGTACAAAAATTCTAGGATATTAAGAAAAGGTAGCATTATCCAAAATGTTTTGCATATATAAAATCTTGTCTTATTTGTTTTAAATGGTAAAAAGACCTAACAGTGAAGACTTAAATGAAAAGTTAGAGGAGCAGACACCTGTTTGCAGCTGGTCTGTAGAGAAGAAAGATGAGAAATATTGGATTTAGACATCACAAAGATAGCATCCCTTTCTGCTCCCAGCAGGAATTTTGTGATTGATCTCAGTGTTAATAGGATCAAACAGAAATACTAAAGGCATGTAGAAGTGGATAAAAGCAAAAGGTAAAAGAACCAGACTGGAAAATGGTGCCTGCCCTGATACAAAAGGATGGCAGTCCTTAGAATTAGACCTTGCACTGGAAAATGCAACACTGCTGTTCAAAATGTACAAATTACTTGTGAAAGGATTGATATGCATAAGTGTTTTACCTGCCTCATGAATATATTAATAACTGGGTTATATCGATATGTATATGGCTATAGTTGTTTGGTATTCTGCATAAAATAATTGTTTGTCAGCAGCCTTTCTAGCAAATAAAAAAAAAAAAATTTGAAGTATTTTGCAATAAAATAGACCATACCATACTTAATCCAGCAAAATCTGTCCTAGGTTCAATGTGAAACAAGAAGTTCCTCTCACAAGATGTTTTTTTAATTTATCCTTTGGTGGCACACAAATACATAATTAACATTATTCAGCATTGTGAGAGCAATAGTACCAACAATAAAAGATAATGCAATAGGATTTTTATTTAAATCTAGTTTTGATGAATGACCTTGTTGTAAAATTTTACCAGAGAGTAATGGAAATCAGGTGGAAGCAAATAGAAATAAAATAAGTAATCTTTGTTCGGTTCGCATCTTGAGAGAAGACTTCAGAGGCTTCAGTGAAAGGCTTTTGAATAAAAAGTAGCTTTGTTTGGGTGTGATGGCTCCTAGTGTGGAAGGGAACATGTAGGCAGGCTTTTTTCTCTTTTGGGTCTTAGAGGAAAACCCATGTAATAAGGATCTGAAAGATGTGGCAGTTCCTCAGCAGGGAAGAGTAAGGGGATAGTGATTCATTCCATTTACTGTAGAAATTTACTTTAGGAAGAGTATTAGGCTCTAAGAAACCCAACTGTCCCCAGGGAAGAAGAAGCTTCCTAACAGGCTAAATGTCAGCCTTAAACTTTCAGCCTGCTAAAGTTAATGTTCAAATTTAATGTTATTCACTCTAGTGTTAATTTATTCCTCACTGTCACTTTTCTCTTGCAGTACAGCTGCAAATATCATGTCGCTGCCTGGCTGCCTCATCCAAGCACCTAAAACATGGTTTGTCAACACAGCTGGGATGAGCTTTTATGTGTCCATGAAGAACAGAGGCATCTGTGCTGGAAAACAAGTGGATCCAAAGCATGGTTATTTTTGCAGTAATGAAAAAGCCTATCAGACTCATCATTATGTCACTCTTAACATGCTTCATTAATTTATGGCAAACTTTAGTAAACCTGACAAAAATGGCTTTCCTACCTGAGCTCTATCCACATCTGTAAGTGTCAGTGTGGGGTAAGAGGTCAACACCACTTTCAGTGCATGAGTCGTAATTCAGTTCAGAAAATTTAAAGTAAAGGAGAGGCACTTTTTTTTTTTAATAGCTTGTAAGATACATTTTTTTGGTGTTGTTTGTTTTCTCGATACCTTTCTCTCCATTTTTGAAATGAAATTTTCCTGTGCCTTCCAAAATTTTCCTGTGCCTTACAATTCAGAATTCACTCATACAGATTACTTTCTGCTTTCATATACAGTCTGAGAAAAATATTCGTATAGTTAACTGAGGCTCACATGAAGTATGCTTTTCCATTCATGTCCAATTTTGGTCAAACTTCAAATTTTTGAAGAAAATTAAGGGAAAAAAAAGAACTTACCGACTGTGGAAAAAAGGGCTGGCTACTAATGAAGAGTTTTATGAATATAGTTTGGTCATGTAGAAAGAAAATTAGAGAGACGAAGGCATAATCTGAACTCAGTCTAACCACTTCTGCTATCTCTAAACATGAAAGAGGAAGAAGCCTTCATGACCTTAGGGCAGAGAAGCACCAGATGCCACATTTTGTCTGGAGGTTGTTTCCATGGGATTTGTTGTCTTACACTCACCACATCCTCTAAATGATCATCAGACTGATATTTTTTTTTCAGAATTATGGTACCTCCCACCTATCCTGTTTCCATACAAGAAAAAACCTAGCTTTGAAATCAAGTGGGAGAACATATGTATGCAGCATGGTTAAATGAATGATCTACTTAGGAAACCAGAGCCAGAGTGGGAGCCCTAGTGCAGAGTGGTGAGGACTCTTGCAAGGTTGGGTATCCTAGTCTCATGTAAAGAGTAAGCAGATGCAGCTCCAGGTATCTCTCTGATTACTTTGGAACTGGTTTGGGTTTCTCTGTGCAACACTGCATTTTTTTCATGCAGATATATTGGTTAATATATGCCTAATAAGCACATGTGCTAAAGATAGGTTGGATAATTTTATGATGAGAAGTTTCTTAGAGGAACTGAGGAGCTATGACAGAGAAGCAGTTGCTTGCATGAAAAAATATATTTAAAAAGGCACAACATGTGTTTGGAAAGGGATTTCCAAACTGTTACTTAATCAGGCACCATGAAATTATTATTTTTGAAAATACTTTGGTAAGATCTCCTGTCATGTAACAGATAACTTGCAATTCCTATTGCATGCACTCCACTAACAGTTCTGAAAAAAACCCTGGCTTAATTAATGAAGTTCACTTTCTTTGGAGTTCCACTTCTTTCTGGTGACAAGAGAGATGATGAACAGCATTGAAATAAGTGTGTCCAAATCACTGAGGCAAAGAATAGTTTTCTTCCCCATATTAAGGGCAGGAGTCTGTAGGTTGGCCACAGACCCAAGGATAACCTGTGAGAAGACTGAAACTACTGAAATAGTTTACAACTGCCAAGTTTAGGAGTCATGCCTAGGTGTGACATTTAGGAGTGTAGTATCCCAGTACTCCAGCTATAGTTGATGGAGAGATGGGCATCCTCTGAAGGTAATTCAGAGCTGCAGCCTAATTTAGATTCCTGAATCATCATCCAGAAGTACTTGTAGAAGAGAGTTAGCCCAGAACTTATATTTGTTTTCCATTGTGGAATGGAAATCCTTCCTGATGTGTCTATGTACTATAATCTCATTAGAGAAGTACAATTAATGGTAGGTCAAATGAGAATCTAAGTCCTCCTTTGAAGATGGAGCAAACAGCCCACCACACACTTCTGGAGCAAAGGGTCATGTAGGAGGAGCCAGGACTGGGATGTTCTTCACAGTGGCATAATAAGAATCCAGCTAGGAGGTAATCAACAAAACCTGAAACACATGGTAATTGCTGCTGAATCAGAAAATATATGAAATGTTCATGAAATACAGTCTTCTTCTGAGAGGGAATACAGAAATTTACTCTATTGGAAGCTGAAAGGAAATCTAGAAGGCAACCTGACTTGAGCTAATTATTTCTCAACAGATTCCCCTGGCCCTTTTAATGTTTCAATGTTTTTGTCTATTTGTATTCATTTAGTGAAGGCAGCTGGTAGAATGCATGTGTGTTTGCACATGCACTGTCTTGGGAAACAGACTACACCACAGTGTGAGGGCCCAGGCAAGCTGTGACCACGCTGAGCTATCTGTTGTGCAAGTGAAGAATGGCTTGCTAATTGACTACAGTTTTATTTAACAACTCATTCAAAAGAATTCAGAAACTGTATTTTTTTCAGCTGGCATATTTGCTTCCCCCAACGTAGATTTTGATTTTTTCATCAATTTACTTCTCATTTTTTCAGCATTCTTCTTGATTTTTTTAAACCAGCCAAAGCTGACAGCTGTTCTAAGCAGGTGGGAAACAAATTTATTATTCCTGTGCTGTCAGTACTGGAGTCTATGTGTTTAAAAGTATATGAATACATATACTTATTTATATACACGCATATTTCATTTTACAGCATGAAATTATAAGGCAGGAAACATTCACTTAATATATTAAAATGCTATGCACAACTATTGCATTATATGATAAAAGCAATACACAGTAAATCACATATATTTGCTTGTATACAACAACCTATTTAAAGCTGGAGTCTAACCTACTTCAATTTCAAACTAATTAAAAGTTATCATTTAAAACTCCTGAGCTTTTGTTTTGGCCCCATAACAAATTAGAGTTTCAAGGTCCTGTGATTTTGATTCCAGGAGTGTGAAGTCTTTCAGAACTTGCACACAGAAAGATAGACAAAAATAAGCAGAAATTTTCGGTAATAATGTTCCATTATCCATCACAGTTTTTTTGTCTTCCCTCACATTTCAATGATCTCTGGACTCCATGAGCTTCTTTTAGACTACAGTTTTAGCTCTTGCCCCTCTTTGCAGATAAGTACTTCCACAGTGTGGACTGAATTGAACTTTCATTTCCAAAGGTGAGTTGTGCTCTGAGCACTTGCTGTGCTTGGCCTGCTTCCAAGCACTCACTCTGCAGAAAGGAAAGAGGAGAGAGGATGCAGAAGATCCTACAGCTAAATCCCCTTGAGTGTTGGCCAGAGACCAAGTGCCAAGAAGAAATGCTCTGATGAATGGGTGGGGTTTTATCATTACTATTTTGTTGTATTATTCAGCTCATATGTTGCATTTTCTCTACTGGTGACAGAGGAGTCACTCCCAGACTTCATTCTCTTCCAGCTTTTCATAAGGAACTACTACCAAGACCAGAGCAACAGGTTGTATGAGTCCATGTACTGATCTTGCTGCTGGAATGCCAAATGTTATTAATTCATGTGACCCCTTTGACTCTTTTGGCAGGTTGGTTTCGAGTGGGTTATTTTCAACTCTGCTTTTGAAACATGTTCATTATGTTTTGACAATGCATAATTGCTCCAAATGCCCCCCCTTAACTTTACTGTCATCAAAAGCATCTGACATACTGGGTGATACTTTCGTTATATATATGATGATATTCAAAGTCACTTGCACTTTTTCCTATGGATTCGAGAGATTAGTGATTGGAGGCAGTTCTTGTCTAGGGGATAAATGTCAAAAGACCTTTGCTGATGGGTTTCTGATGAAATATTTCAACTTGACTGGATTCAGGCATGTGCTCTATGCTGCTGTTCTGGCTGACTTTCAAAGCTCTTGAAAGTGTGCCCGTGCCTCTGAGCTCTTGTGCCAATTTTCTTGCAGTTCTGTAGGTCAGAAGGGCAAATTTCAGATGTTCTGCAGAGTTGTAATTTGTAGTGTAGGCCAAGTTAATAACCTGATTAATTTACTTACACCTGGCTTTCAGCCACAGAGTGCAAAACATGAATCCTGAAGCAGGTGTCAGTGCATTTGCTTATGAAACACAAGGCACAAGGTGACAATTTTTTTAAACCTAAATTTAATATCAGTATCGATAAGAATGGGGAGGAATCCTGAATGCCTATGTATAGTTAATTAGTGTAGTACTACAGAAACCATCTCCGATGAAAAACCACTACGTCTTAACTAATTTCTCAAAAAATATGTACTGTGAATTTTAGTGCCTACTTCTCCAATTATGGTGAAAAATTAAGAATAAAAAACCCACCACCTTCAAAGATTTGTGCATCAAATGCTAGCTTAACTCTTTGCTTTGCTTGAGAATAATTTTATTTTCCTTCAAGGGTGATCCTCTGCTGGTCCTAAGCTTTTTATTACCCTAGTGACTTTCAGTGATGTGTGTCCTTTAAGATGGGTAAACAAAAATATTTGTGCTGCCAAGATAAACTCTGTCTTTAAAATCCCATTTTTCAAAGCTTTGCACCCTCTTAAATTTGCATATGTATGCATATATGCATACATGCAAACCTCTAAATCCTTTTTGACATGCTTTTGATTTTCTTCTTGAATTTTTCTTCCTGTGCAACAAACATTCTAAAGGTATCAGCTATGAATACTTATTCAGTAGGTCTTAGGTTTAGCTCAAAGAAATCTGAACATTTTAAGGCCAAAACCACAGAAGGTGATTGCTTCTGGGAGAAATGGACTGTGTGTAAAGCATAGCAAGAGGCTAATTCTTTTCTCAGTCGCTGACTAGCTCTCCAAACTTGGACAGGTTTGGAGCCAGAGGGACTGGCTTATTACAGAGCCATGCTGAGCTACCACCTGTCTGCTAAGCCACGTCTCTTAGCTGATCTAATTTGCAAAGTCAAGCATATTAGCCTAAATGACCACAAACATGGTTAAAGTACAGGACAAGAAGACAGTCTACATTTCCAAATTTCAGCCTGCTGTTTAATTCAGGACCATGGGGGCTCAGAAACTCCATGTAAACTCATAGGTAGGATAGGTTACTGTAAAGTGGTAACAAACAGGTACTGCTAAAAGACAATGTGCCCTATGTGCTTACACAGACACAGAAAATTTTCTGTAATGAGTAATTAAGACTTATATAGCTATTTTCGAGCTTTTTGTTGTAGGCCTGAAGACAGGATAAGGATCCTTCTCATCTTAGCCTAAAGCATTTGATATCATCAGGTATTGACTACAAAACGAAAAACTGTACAAAACTTTAGAGCATTCATAACTTGAACACTCTGGGGAGTTTTCATGTTTGCACCTCAAAAAGGACAGAGTGGACTTAAGAAAAAATAGAGCAAAGATCACTAAAATGAGTAAGGCAATGGAGGAGGTGCAGAAAAGCTTTGGACTTCAGTTTGGGAAGGCTTTGAGGTATATGGCTGACGTTTGCAAAGTGGTGTAGGTAATGGTGATGGTGAAAGCAGAACTGTTATTCTTGTTCAATACAAGAATTTGGAAAAGTCATTGAAACTGTTGAGAAACTATTTAAAAGCACATAAGAGAAACTACATTCTCAAGTGGTGGGCAGTGATCTGGAACTCATCTTAGTGAGAATTGATGGAGGCAGAAGATATCAGCAGGTTCAAAAAAGGACTAGACAAAAAGGAATGCAGTTGCAGTTCCATAAGCAGATACTAAAGGGAATGGGCAATGTTATCCTGTAATTGATATCAGTGAAGGAGTATTGACAGCACATTTTCCTAGTTTTGTCATAGTCTTAGTTTTCTTCACTTTCCTCAGAAAAGCATTTTTCAAGGAATTAGTTAAGCAATGATGACTTTCTACTTGAAATTGCATCTGCAGTGCTACATTAATTATTAAATACACATATTTATATGCATATATAAAAATGAAAGAGTCATTCTTCATAAATGTGTGTGTCTGACAGATTTGTCCTGCTGTCTCTTCAGACGCAAACTTAGGTAACTTGTGTGGAAATGATTTCATACTGATAGCTCTTCAATCAAATTCAAAGTTACTGTTTTGTGGAAAGGCTGCTATCTCTTTCCTTGGTTCTGTTTTTGCATAGGTGTAAATGTGTTTGGTTAGTTCAAGCTGGGCAGATGTCTTTAGGTGGCTGTGACTTAGACAGAGGGACCCAAAGGGTCCCGATGATCTGCTCCTAGGGTTGATTGGGTTCAGGGCAGGTACAGCAACAGCTATCTTTGCATACATAGATATAGATGGATACATCGCTGCCTGTGTGCATGTGTGTGAATTGATTATGGCGTGAATGTTATTTTGAATCTATAATTAAGTCACTGTTATAATTATAGTAAATCCTACTGAATCACTTTGTAATTGTCAAATTAGCCACTGATTAAGCACTGCTAAACCGTTTTGTACCTTTATCTTTTGCATCCATATTGTTTTCACCCTTCCCCAGTGCCCCTGCAAATCATTCTGAATTGATTTCCCTTTGTGTGCTTCATCCATGTACTAAATAATAGAGTGAACCTTGCCATTGAGCTCTGTTAAGTTCAACTCCCACAAATTTATTTTTAGAATCTGCTTTTTGCCAATATCTTTGATCGTGGTTCTCTAAGCAGCCCAAACTACCCATTCATGACAGAACTGTCCTAAAATTAGGGCCACAGCCCTGCTACTTGCTGTGGGACAGGTTGGTTTTATGAGGTGGCACTCATGTATGAGTGTGTTGTGGGAAGACATCATCTCGTATCTGCATCTACCCTGATTTAAGTTCATCATTGGCTGGAAGAATAAAGTGAGCTGAGGAGTGGGGCCAGGAGGTGGGCAAGTGGCCACAGACACTGGCTGTATCTGGATTCCAGGTGATGAGCTGGACCAGCCTCCAAAGCTCGTTTTTCTCTTTCTTCCTGGGGGGAGAACTTTATGAACAGATAAAACTGTTCCTCCCCATGGCAGTTTCTACATGGAGAAACAGTTTTTCTGTTTGGCTTTTGTCTTCCCTTGGTTTAGATTTGTTGTGCTGACAGATGTTTTTTTGAATAGGCTTAATAAAGGCTTGCAGTTCACCTGCAGAGTGCCAGAATCTCACTGAATTTGTGCAACGTTGGAAGCACTGTGCAAGATGCCTAAAATCTGAATCTGGAGAACAAACCACGGATTCTTCCCCCTGGGCTTTCTGGCTGTGGGGGACATGTGCCAGCACAACATGCTTGCACACAGTACCCCTGGGCAGCTTCATCCTGGGGACAAGGAAGGTTCATTTACAGCACTGGATGAAAGCAAGCATCAGAAGAAGCACTTAGAAGTCATGACAGCTTATGTAAGGACAATCTGCAGCCTCCAGGGAAATGAAACAGGAGTTCACCCACTTGATCTCCTGTAATCACAGACCTGTAATACAGTCTAGAAGTGAAAGACAAATGACAGCTCCCATGTTGTGCTGCTCATCTCATTGTGAAGACAGAACTGAGCAGCAGCTGAAATTTGATGGACAGATTTCCCAGAAATAAAAGGATGGGAACCCAAAATAATAGCTGCTTCTTTTTTTTTTTTTT
>VYXB01005622.1:53243-78848 GCA_013397135.1 Pachyramphus minor
TTTTTTTTTTTTTTTTTGGTTATATTGGTGAAGGCATGGCTGTGTGTGTTTTTTCATCTGAGCTCAGCTTTCTGTGGGTGAATATGATTATTCCAAGATTTGAGGCTTGTATCATTCATACTACCAGTGAGTTGAAATCAAAAGGCTCATTGAGGGGCCAGGTAGAATGGGATAAATGATTTCAGGTTAACAGCTAATGGCTGTCACTTCTTCATGTTCCCAAAGGGCTGGAAAAAAACCCTTTTAACCTTTTCATTGTATTTGTCAAAGATTATTTTTGTGTCTCCACTGGGCCTGAAATATTTGATGAGTGCTTAGAAGGCATTGTCAAAATAAAATGTACTATTGTGTTTAATTCTGCAGATCACATGGCATTATTTCTGATGCCCAACTCACTGATGTATAGAACTGACTTGTCGGCGAGAGCAATGATGTCAAAGTGCAGATAAAAGCTTTGATATGAGCTTAAAAATTGGGTTTTTTTCCCCTAAATTGTCCAGGTTTATGTAAATTTAGGTAGGATTTGCAAAAAATAAAGTGCATTCATATAGTAAGTGAGTGTAGACATGTGGGGAAATTTGATATGTTTACCAAAGGCCTGGCAGTAGTGATGGGTATTTTGAAGTGTAAACATCCCACAGAAAAGACCAGCAACAGTGCATTTCACCAGTGTTCTTGAAAACATTGATTTCCTAAGCCCTTATTTTCTACAAGATTCACCCTCCCCCTGCTTTCTGTTCTAAGGTATCAAAATCTTCTTTGAGATGATGTCTTGTTTTTGGCTCAGGGGGGCCTGGCACAGTTTGAGGTGTATTGGGTTTGCTTGGCATAACTGCAGAAAGGAGAGGTGATGGCACACCCCGTGCCTGCAGGCTCTGGTCAGTGTAGGGAGTAGGGATGCAGGTATGTATGAGACTCCTGGGGCTGAAGATGCAGAGTCTGCAATGGCTTCAAGCCAAAATGCTGAATGTGAAGACCAGGAACTGACCATATGTCTCATAGCTGTTTGTGTTCCCCACTCAGCACAACAGGGACTGAGCCCTTCTGCCGCAGCAGGCCTCATGCCAGACAGCACTGGGATTTATTCCTTCCTCTCAGCAGTGTTGGCACACTGTGCAGTGGTGTGTACCTGCTACTGGATGCTGCTTGCTCTGTCTGACCTCTCTTCTCTTCATCGTGTCAGTCTGATGCAAAAGCTCACGTGTATGAAAAAATCCCTGAGCTAAGAGGGTTAATGCCAAAGCCTGTGACTGATGGAAGAACTACGAACATTGTCTATGCCCTGAACCTGGCAATCCTGCACATCCTGACTTGTGTCTGACTTGTGAATATGTTCTTGATAGGGCTTGGTTTTCTCCTGATATCATGCCCAACTACCATGAAACTACACCCTATTTTGTGATAGTTTAGTCACCAGTGATTTGCACGGCAGTCTCAGTCATACTCTGTCAGTGATCCATAATCTGTCAGTCAAACCCACTGGACAATTTTGACTGCAGACTTTTGAATTCTAAAAGTGGCTTATAATTTGTTCTGGAGTTGTTACAGTTGTTGACCATCAAGCTTTCCCCCAAATTTTCTCTTTTGACAACAAGACTGCTTCCACCAAAGAGGGGAGGAAGCAAGGAGTGTATGTTCCTATACTGGGAAGTCTACTGGTCCGCTATGAGAAGACCATAACACAGGCTGAGAGACATCTCTGTTCACACCTCTAGTATCTGAAATCACTCTAGCTGGTGTTTTCAGAGAGACATTTTTGAAGGTGAAATATTTTGAGTTTCCTTTCAATGCACCTGTCTCTCCAATTTATGCAGTCTATTTCTGCCATGGCTTCATCTCTTCTCCGTCTGTCTCCTGGAGGTCAGGCCCAGAGCTCCTACTCAGCTCTTACAATGAACAGATTGGTCAATGAAATTGTGTTCAGTTGCCAAAAAATGGTTCTCAGTAGTTCCACACAGTGCAGCATTGGTTCATAACTGTAGACTGTGATTCAGGAGTTCTGATTGAACTATAAGAAAAATTACTTCAACAGAAGCATAGTGATGCAGCTCATAGGGGCTGTCAGATCTCAACCTTGAATCTTCTCAAAATGTGACAGGATGAAGGCATAGCAGACCTGAACAAGTGATGGTGATGGTCCAGTTTCAAGGAGGAAGTTGAATTAAGCCATCTTCAAACAACATTTCTATGGTTTTGTGATTGTCCATGTCTTTAAATTGTCAGGATTGTCCTTTGAGTGGTTTTGTCCTGGAAGTAGTATCAGTGTCCTGAGCCATCCACAGGGATTACTTGGGAATTAGCCTAAGCCACTCCCAATGCAGTTTAGATGGTACCACCTTGTTTATAAGGGACAGAGCATTTTATAACATGCTAAAAAGCCATTCTGTACCAGTTTTCTTCAGTGTCAGAGTGTCTAGGCAACATATAAGTAATTAAATTTTCTAGGATAGATGTGTTCTGTCAAGGAGTCTAAGAAACAATGCAGATGTGTTTCCCACACATCTGGTTCCTCTGGTAAAGGAAACCACCCTGTGGTCATTTTGTTAGCTTTGATGGAGGACTAACAAAATGTGTACTTATTTACTGGAGCCCTAGGATCACTAGCTTATTACTTTAAAAGTTCTTTAAAACATGAAAATGACAACCATTTATTACTGCTGTCAAGAGAGTAACTAGATGCAATCTTGCAGATATGTTTCTGAGTATTCTGTAGCAAAATAAAATTTATCATTGTCTTTCTCTATACAGATGTAGTGTGATGTTAAATTTGATTAGGATATACAATAAAAGGGAGTGCTGTCACATAGTAATCTGGTTTCTAAGACCGGAAGTTTATTGTCTTGAATTCTTGGAGAGGGCTTTCCAATCAAATAATCATGAGACTCTGGCAATCTTTGTTCAAAGGTAGTGTAATAATTCATAGGCTCTAGTCTAAAAGTATCTGTAAGCAAGTTGGTAATTTGGTGCTTTCACTTTACGATTTAGATATTGCCATCATTTTACTTCAAGGAGGGATCATGAGAATTCTCTTTCTGGATCAGACCAGTGCCCTTATTCCAACATTCTGTCACAGGTGTCATCTAGGCTGAGATTCAGTGAGAGCTTGAGACTCTGGAAACCAGTGGACACAACAGTTGGTTGTGAAGCAAAAAGCTGCCAATAGCCCTGCAGCAAGGGATCTGGAAATTCACAATAACCATATTCAGACCTTTTTTTCAGACCTTTACGAGTGGGTTTACATTGCATCTGAAAAGTCTGCTCTGTTTATATTCATGTTCCCCAGTATCAAATGCTGAATGCAGAGGAGCTCAGTCTCCAGGGTTCTATGTCCAGGCTAAAAGGAAGGACAGCACAGTGCCTTTGGGCACAGCTGGTCTCCATATCTGTCTTGGGGAAGGAAGGCGGAGAAAGCTTGGCCCTGGGCAAAAGCTCATGGAAATAAGCTGGTTCTCAAAGCTACGAGTAAAATCTGCAGGCAGTTCTGCCTCAAATGATCCACAAAGCGCCATTTGGGAGTGAAACTGGGAAAGTGGATGTTCACACAGGCACAGGATTAGCTATCTCTTCCTCATAAAAACCTCATAAAAACCTTCTGAAGAAAAAACTCTTATTCTTATTTTGTTGCTGGTGAAGTTGCAGCAGTGAGATTACACTTCCTCCAAAAGTGCATGAGGATTTAGTGAGAGGGTTTGAAGTACAACCTGTCTCTTCTGCCTCCAGCCCTGAGCTCAGACTTGCAAAGCTTTCTCTTTGTTTCCCATTTTCTTTGTCCCACCATATCCACTTGGAGAAAGGTGAAGATATTAGGTCTCCTCTCCAGGTTCAATCCCTCTGTAGTCATTCAGTTAACTGACAGATTTACTTTTGATTGTGATGCAACATTCATTTCATTAGGGTTTTTTTTCCTGTTTTGGTTTTTGTTTGTTTGTTTTGTTGTTGTTTGCTTTTGAGCTGTTTGAGTATTTTTAAAATAAAAAAAAAGATTACCTTTAAGCTACAGAGTAATTATTGGTATTTTAGGCAAAGTTTATTCCCATGTGAAAATTATACTGTAATATGGGAAAGTATTCTCAAAACATAATGCTTATCAAAGTTCGTGTGCATGTGAGTGAAAATGAACATGTCAATCACCCTTGAAAGAAAATAGAGAATTGCTCGTACATTCTAAAATCAGTAGTTTTTATAAAAAATAGAACTGTGTTAGAGGCACCTGACTCTTGTGTTCTGAAAAAAGTTCTGCAAATGTGGTTTTCCCCTACTTTATAGAGTAATAGAAGGGCTATAAAGGAACATGATGCTTGAACATAGAGGGCAGTAGAACACAAGGAAGGCCATTTGACATTACTCAAACTGGTAAGTGGATGATGGTATTCAGTTCAGCATGTTTCTTACAGCACCCTGAATTAAACATCCATAATTTTTAAGAGGTTGCATTTCAGCCTGGAAGAACTGGAAAAACTAAGTCATCTCTTAAATTCTTGAGGTCAAGCTGTGTTTTCTGTAGTGTTTTGTGCATCTGTATATGTTTCTATAGGCATTAGTTTCCTTCATCAAGATAACAGTATAGGGATTTAGGGAGTGCAGCATTCTCTTCAGGCACTGCATCCTTGTCACTCAACAACACTAGCAGCCTATTAACCTGTAATAGGCCAGACTGAAAATACGCCTAACATCCTTTCCTATGCTATTACACAAAAGCAGAAATGAAAATGCACAGGCTAACATCACAGCAATTTAAAATGCTCCATAATAGAAGTATAGGGGAAAAATAATTTGAACATCCCTTAGAATTTCAAGTGCTTGCTCATGCAAAGCATGTCTTTACTAAGCATTTCTGAGAAAGGGTGCTTGACAATGTCTTTTCTATGTCTGAATACTTATATTCATGTCAAAAAGTCATAGCTGCAGAGAAACAAGAATGCTGTCTGGTTTTGGATAGTTGCTATTTGTCCAGTGTCATTGTGCTTGAATCTCTAAAAAGGTTTGTCTTGGGAGCAGAAAGAGTATCAGGCAAAATATAGCCAATCATATGCCAAATGGAGATTAACTACTTATTTATGGATTACCTGAAATGCATATTTCTTATGTATTAAATTTCTCCTTTTGTTCTCAAGAATAACTGACACTTTCATACAAGACAGATTGCTTACAAAGAGGTTAATGGCTAAAGGTGTCAGATTTATTCACAATGAATCATTCAAAACAACCCCACTCAGATTCTTCCCCCCTTGGAATAAAGAGCTGCCAATAGATAGAAAAGAAGGCCTGTCGTCCAAAAGATGGAGCACAAGATACTGGTTGGAAACATAGCTGAATTCTTTTGTATCCACATGGTTGTAGTAAATGTAGAGAAATCATATTTGGTACATATCTTTCAGAAGTACTTTGGGGTTCTTTTAGATGGCAGCTACCTGCCTTGTTATGCTGTGTCCCAACATGAGTAATTATACCCCAATTATGACCTGTATTTTTTAGCAAAACAGAAACTTTTTCATAGCTTTAGTAAATTGTGGTGAATAGTCCAGACCAGGTGAGTTGCTCACTTACTGAGTAGTGGCAATAAAACCTTCTTTGGTGTTAATTCTTCTTACTCCAAACATTAGGTAAAATCAGTAGCTGACTAAGCTGGAAACAAGGTCCTATCACCTACTGACTCACCTGGTAGTTGGTGACAACTATTTCTGCATAGGATGAGCAAACTCCTTCTCAGAGGCTTCAGTTTGATTCACTAGGTTGGATATCACAAATAATCTAGCACCCACAGCCTCGCACCTATCTTGGCAAAGATGGAAGGATAAATGATTTGAGAATCAGAGAGAATTAATACAAAATTTTTTGGCTGATTCTCCATCCTTTGAAACTCACAAGGTAGCTGCAGGATGAGCTCCTGCAGCCTTTTACTCAACATTAAATAAGTGTTTTTTCCATCCCACTGTTTTTTCTGCACCTATGACATATGCACATCAAAAATCCCTAGGAAAAGTCACCCATAACTTCAGCTCAGCTTCACTTTACTCCTGAGGAGTGTTTAAAACTTTCAAATTACCTGGGAGCTTACTGCAAGCTCTTTTGGCAGAAGAAGAGAAAAGTCACTCTTAACCCTTAAACTCTCTTTCTTCTCTCCACATTGTTACCTTGCTCATGTAATTACTTTTCTCCTCAGCTATGATGAAGTAAGCATTTGGCACTGGAATGGTTTTGTGCTCCCAAAGAGACATCAGTTGGTTTTCAGGATGATGGACAATGAAAGACTGAATGCCCTGAGGAGACACATGGGGAAAAAGGGGTCTTTCTGCTTTTCAGCCCCTATCTGAGTCTGGCTCAGGTCTGTAGAGACAGAAGTTGAGACAGCTACATGCAGACAGTTGTTTCTTCAGGGCAGAGTCAGCCCTGAAGTATTAAGTGCAATCAAAAATAAGTCAGCATGGCTCTACAGTTCATTTCCCATGGTATTCTACTCAATCATGTGCTTGGTATTTTGATATATTTCAGAAGCATGGTAATAAAGAGATATAACTGCGTGATGCCATCTTTCACTTCTTTGAACACAGCCACTCTAGGCAAATTCAGTATCATCTGTCCAAAGTGAAGCACAGAGTAAAAGCAGGTACTTTAAAACTAGATATATAAATTGTTTAAATGCTAAGACATGCATAATTCTGAGTTTGGACTGGTAAATTCCCATACTCGGCACATCAGTTTTTTCAACAGGTGATTGAAAGACAGAGAAGGCCATGACCTGAGACCGTTTAAAAATCAATGGTGAAGTAGTTTAGCAACCATGAAATTTACTTCTTGAGCTTTCGTATAATGAATGATTAATTTAAAAACATACATAATAAAAAAATTCCATAATTAATCTATTTTCTCTTAATGGCTGCTTTGTATTTTTTCCTTCTTCTAACGATTGTTTATTGATTTCACTTGTTTTTTGTTTACTGAGGTTTGAAAATGACCTACTTATATTGGTTCTGCTAAGAATTTTTTGTGTTCCAAAACTTATCTGACACTTTTCCAATGAAATGCAATGCTGAAATTCCCAGATATTTCAGCAACCAGGGCTTTGGGATAACTGTCAATGTGGTGACGAGAGACTCAAGATCCTGGTGCTGATGGGTATCTTATGGCTACAGATTCAGGCCCTGGAGAAACATAAATAGCTATATTTCTTGTTTTAAAACAAGAAAAATGAGCATTATTTATTCTCTGGAGAGGAACTGGAAGAGTTACAGTAAAGCTAGATAGTGTCTGAAATATATCCTCAGTCTAAATTATACTGGCATCTGTCCAATTTCAGGAACTAAATTTGAACCATGACCTGACAGCAGAAAAACATTCCTATTGACCCAAATAAGCCTTTTTTTCATTCCTGCAGACTGCAGACTCAAAACATCCTGCTGTAGTGATTTAACAAACACACTGGCTAAACACAAAAATAGTGGGTAATTCCAATAGTTTCAAAATTACTTCTTGCATGTACAGAATCTTGGTCAAAATCTTGGCCCTTATCTTTAAAGTGCTCCTGAGAAGCTTCAGCTTAAGCTGATCTGAAAGATTGTGGGATCATAAAAGATGAAACATGGTTGGGAGCACAATTCCTTTAGCACTAGAGTGTCTGTGGAGGTGGCATCTCCTTTGCTATCTTCTTCCATGTCCTCATGTTAGGTCCATTATGTGTCCTATATGCACAACTAATTATTGCATTAGCCACACAGTTTTGCCTTCTATGTGGAGTGAGGGTGAACAAACACCAAATAGTGTGTTGCTTAATGCAGTAGAGGAAGGGATGTTGACATTCTGGGAATGATAAAGCTGCAGGGATTTCTGCAGAAGAGAATGAGTGGCTGATCACTGCTCACAAATTTGTCTGAGCTTTGTACATCCAGTTTCTGAGGTTATGATGATGAGACCGGTCCACTAAGAAAGGTTTTCAGAAATGTCAGTCATCTTTGTTTAATAAACAGAACTTACTGGCAAGTCTCATGGCATAATAGAATGGGAGGAGACTGAATATGACTCATGTGAAAGGCTTTGGGTCTGAAAACTGGGGTAAACAACAGAAACACAGAGAGTATTTGTGCGATTGAGAAGTCACTGAGCTCCAAACCATACAACCAACTAACTTGGCACTACTGTCTGAACAGCAAATGACCAAGCTAGCAGTGACAGCCCACCCAGTGTTTAGAGTTCAGATGCACCTAAGACTGATTGCAGAAGCAACAGCCAAGATATCTGACCTATTTGAAAGTGCCAGAAAACACTTGAGCTTGACTGGCTTCACACAGAGCTTGTTTCAGCTGGAGGTGGACAGAGCTCATTGTTTTGGTCTGTAGCTTTCATGTGCTAACACTGCCATTTTGTGTCCCAATCTACTTTGGAATTTTGGATGCTGGCCCACAGAAGAATTTAGCTTTTTCTGCAACTTTTCAAGCATTGACTATTTCACATTTGTGACTTTTCTTTCACCAAAAAGGTGATAAGATCTGCCAGCTCTTACTTGAGCACCACCAGTGTGGAGTCCCATTCACATTGCTCATCTCTGTGTCTCAAGCGTTCTGGTGGATGTTGCCTGATTGGTTTTGTCCAGCTGACTCAAGATCGTAGAATCATAAAATGTTTTGGCTTGGAAGGGACCTGTAAGATAATCTTGTAACGAGGGGTAGAGATACCTTCCACTAGAGCAGGTTGCTCAGAGCACCATTCAAAGTGGTCTTGAACACTTTGCAGGCACCGATAACTCCTTTGGAAAATCTGTGCCAGTGCCTCACTACCCTTTGTGTAAAGAATTTTTTCCTTACATCCAATCTAAACCTGCCCTCTTTAAAGCCATTCACCCTTGTCCTATCACTACATGTCTTTGTAAAAAGCTGGACAGCATCTTTCTGGTAGGCCTCTTTTAGATACTGAAAGGTGTTATAAGGTCTGCCAAGAGCCTTCTCTTCTCCAGGTTGAACAACCCCACGTAGCTCTTATGTTGGGGTCCCCAAAGCTGGATGCAGTACTGCAAGTGGGATCTCACCAGAGCAGAGTGAAGAGGCAGAAACACCTTCCTTGACCTGCTGGCCATGCCACTTTTGATGCAGCAGAGAATACAGGTGACTTTCTGGGCTGCAAGTGGACATGCTGAGCTTGTCATCCACTAACACCCCCAAGTCCTTCTCTTCAGGCTGCTCTCAATCCATTCAATGGCTTCTCTCAACCCAAGATGTGACAAAAGATATGAGTTCATAACTGTTGAGAGATAAATACAAAAGTCTGATTGCAAGCAGAAAGACAAAAGGAACTCTCTTGGTTCCATTTCTCTCTGCTTGAAAGGAATAAGGAGAACAAGGGTAGTTAAAACATATGTCCCAGAGACTAGTAATGGCTTGCGTCATTGCAGACCTTCTGCTCTGGTTCGGTGCAAGCTTCCATCCTGTCACCGCTAGGATGAAGAAACAAAATGCCAGTTTTATTATGGCTGAGACTACACAGGGGTCCTCATGCCTGCTCAAATTAGTACTTATACACACTTTATGCATCCCTTTATACAGTAGTATAAAGTAGTACAGAGAGGGGAAAAGAATCTTATTTCTTGATAATACTCTCTCTGGAAAACAGCAGAGCTGTGCCCCAATATTTGCTATGAACCGGGTGGACCAGAGGGATTACCACATCTTGAGTGCTTTTGCTCTCTGACTACTAATGTTGATAGGGAGGTTCTTACTGCTGTTTTACTGTGAGTAGTTCCCATGTATTGCCACTGTGGCCATTTGCAACCTGGTGTGGAGTTAGCCTGCATAGCTTTCCCTGAGGGACCTGAAGATCTAAAGCAAGTAGATGGGAACAGGGCACATGTCACCATGGTTGCTTTCATCTTGCAGAGGTGAACCAACTCCCACAGAGCTCCACTTTGCAGAAATCGGGCTGGTTCCCAAAATCTTGTTCTATAGTCTCTGTGCTACCTGGCAATCTGCACAGTTGAACTTTTTTTTAGTACACTGTAATTATTTCAGAGAAATTAATTCCTAATTAGAAAACTGACTAGATGCCAAACCTGGCTTATATTCACACACAGGTGCGTACCTTTGGGGCTGGATTTTGTTTTTGTAAACAGATGTTGAACAATTTTTACCTGTTATTCATGCTAACAATAAGTTATTGTTATTTTTTCTCTTATTCCCTGACCACCCATTACCACTCTGATGTTTGCTAGTCCCAATATACAGGGTAAATGAAAATAGCAGGACCAATTCAAGTACAGACAGAGAGGCAGCCATCTATGGTAACAGTCTGTAAGCACTTCTAAAATTGTGGCAAAGGCCAGGATCCTGCCTCTGACTTTGCCGGGCTTGGTGCCTTGAAGAATCAGGCTTGCCCTTGGAGAAGACATGAGGGTTAAGGAGGCAAAAGCTCCTGCTAGGATAAAGAAATCAGTATTCTAGATGAGATTTTCCAGCTGGTGAAAGGAGAAAATTCCCTGCCCTCTACCTGTCTTATCCCCAAAATGCACTGAGCCCCTTCCTCTAACCTGACCCTATTCAGCTGCTCTGTTGCTCTGTCCCAATTAATTTTGTCATGAGAAGTTGTGGGCCAGCTTTGAGAATTAACAAGTTCGTCCAACTACTTATTCCTTTATAAGTTTTTTTAACTTAAATTACCTCACCATTAAGAGTTCAGTCCTGTTTATCCTGAGTCTATGGTGAGAGGAGCCTGGCATTGCTTTCAGGACATGGTCTGTATTTCGGGTGTCTAAAAGCATGTCCATTAAGAACAGGAGAAAGAAAATGCAACTTACACCACAATGTATTAACAAGCTATTAAAGACTATATTTTACTTGACTTTCATCAGTAGCATTAATGTGATGTAAGTGTGACCTAATGGAAAGAATATCAAATCCTATGGATTAGCAAAGTCACTGTGGACACTGGCTTTGTTGGTGAAGAGTTACTCCTGTCTATGGCTTCATAGTCGTTTTTCTGGCTCCTGCAGTACAGGATGCATTTTAAATCCCTACCACAAATCCATGAAGAAAAATATTTATAGTGCCTGTGGAAAGTAATAATTTTAGATATTTATTAAAAAACAAAACCCCTTGCAATTCTTCTTCTAAAATAAGTAAATTTCAATCCTCTACTTTTTAAAGAGTAAGCAGCATCACAGGGAATTTTGGTGTTTAATATTCTATGCTCATAATAGTCTGAAATCATTTAACATTTAAAAAAAATATCACTGCACAACCAAACACCAATGCATATTTTTAAGGCTGCCCAGCTTTTGCTGTAATAAATCAGTTTGATTTTGGGAGTTTTTTATAATGATAAGACAGTTTACACAAGAGTTTGCAGAGTTCATTCCACCTGAATGTTTTACCTAGAACTTCATCTCAAATGATAAATTTACAAAGACTTTTGTGTCTCTGGATATTCTCAGAAAGTTCTAAAAAGGGATGGAGGCATCCACCTGTATCTAAGAAAAACACAGCCAGTTGGAATCTCAGAAGAAATATGTACAGCTGTACACTTTGGAGAGTTTAAGAGATCTGAAACTATATTTTCTGTGGGTTATTTTTGCATCTCTGACTACTAACACGGAAACATTTCCTGAATTTTGCCCACTGGAAGAAGCATCTGTGGAATGATAAGAACACGAAGGCACTGTTGAAGTAGCACTACAATTGCTATATCACAAGGAAATTGATCTAGAAAATATTTTTTATTACTTAATGCATAGCTCCACTTTGAAAGAACATTGATAACAAGTCACAGTTCAGATTAATTTTACTTGGTTCAAAACAGGAGTTACCAGACCTTAAACTGTACAAGGCTGTACTGGACTGGCCTGTAGTATAGAGGAGGAAATGGGAGGTGCACAAATCTGCAGAAGATCGGTACATGCCTGGAGATGCTATGAATAAGTAGCGTTTTGCTGTGTGAAAGTTGAATTGACATTTTGCAACCCTCTCATTGTCCAAGAGAGGACCAAATGTGGGTGCTAGACTGATCCTTCTGTCATTGTATTGTTATCAGCATTGCCAGCCTCGGACAGTGCCAGTTTGGTGCTTACAAGCTCAAGACTTTCCTCTGTTGGTCCTTAAGCTTAGCATCACTCTTGGGTTATCACAGTGGAAATGGAATCCCTAAAATCTTTTGAGACTACCCAGCTCACAGCATTTGGACCTTTTCATATAACTGAAATGCTAATGTTAATTGTTTATTTGGGCCTTGATGGGACAAATTATCAATCAAACATTACCAATCAAACTCTGACTCTGGAAGGGGAAAAGGCAAAATTTTGTCTTCTACAGGAAGCTGAGTTTTCATTTAAAGAAAGACAACACTTATAACTTCTCACTTCATTAGCAACTTCTTCCCTTTCTAAATATATGTTAACAGATTAAAAAAAACACACCAAACGCCAAAACCACTGGCAGAAAGTACTATAAGAATTCCTGACCTTGGTTATAACTGTAGCAGTTCCAACTGGGTAATTGGATTTATCGGAAATATGGAAAGAGTGTCCTACAAAAAGAGAGGATATGCTGGGCTGGAACATGCATTGATTAGAGTAGCTCCATTTCCATTTGCCTATACAGAATCTCCTTGTAGTTCTGCCTTATGTTTAAGTAAAAAGAAGTTTAAATTCTACATAATTTAAATCATTTTTGTAATTAAATTTAAATTCTTTAGAAGTTAATTTTCATAGAGGGTAGATTAAATATGCTTAATCCATCTGTGCTCTGTGATACTGACACTTGTGGCCAAATAAGTAATGTTGAAGAACAAATTTGCTTCCTCTGTCTGTCACAAGGCAGGGGTGTGGACAGAGCAGCAGAAGAGAATGAAGGGGACAACGTGTGGACAATGCCATAAGACCTGTGAGAGCCATTGCACTACCTTCTCAGACCCTCAGATATTCTGTTGAGATGAGCTCCAAAAGCATGCAAGCAGAATTTGCATGATCCACAGGACACAATTTCTTCCAAAAGCTGCTATAAAAACAAGCCTGATACGTCAGCATATTTTGAATGTCAGGTATGATTTATGAAAAGAGACTTCAAGCCTTATTTCCTTTTATTACTGAATAAAAGTTTTTCAAATGCTTATTAAGATAACCTGAGATCAAGGAGGAAAATAATGAATCACTCTCAAAGAAGAAATGAATCTTTAAGAGAATCTTAAAAAAGAAGCATTTATCATTCATACTTCTTCATTAATCTCCCTGGGCGGAGTTACAGTCCCATCTGTGTGACTGATGCCGCCTCTGAACAATGTTTTACCCCACTGGCCTGCTGTCAATATGCTGAGTTAGTCAGGTCACCCACCCAGATAAGTCAGTTCGCTGGAGCTCCTTCAAGGTGATGGGACAGAATTTCTCTCCCTTTCCCCAATACCATTCATATTGCTGCCAGTTCAAAGAGTGAACACAAATCAATATTCTCAGCTGATGAAATCAAGCAAACCTTATGGGCTGTTCTGCGTTGTCTTTCATGATGAAGTCATTTTCCAGTAGTGGTTTCTTGGACTACCATTACAACAAGAAAAAGAGCAATTTCTCCAACTGAGGAGTTGAAAGGCAAAATCCAGTGATATTGTTTGATCCTGGTCTTCACCCAGAAGCATCTCCTTGCAAAGCTGAAAGATAAAAAATATGAAGACCTTCTTAGGCAATGTGGTTTACGTGCTTATGGTTAGGTCAGAGGTAGGGTACTTATTCTTTTCACTGAGGTACTCCTTGATGAATGATCTGTTTAATCTCCTCGATCTATTTAATCTCTTCTCCAGTTTAAAACTATTTTGATCCTACAAATCTTCTCTCTCTTATTACAAGAGCACTACAGAGAAATAAATTGCTTGCTGTTCTCATCTGTGTGTTAGCTCAAAGATTGATTTTTCCAGCTTACAGCATCAGCAACAAACTGAAAAGTTTGGAAGTATTTCTGCATTGCATTAATGGATAAGCTTCTGCTCTTCATCCCACTCAGCACAGGGATAGACTAGTGTTGCCAGTAATTAGTTTAGAGTTATGTTTGAAAAAGTCAGGAAGAAAAGCAGGGCTTTAAAAAGTTAGCTGTCCACCTTCAGAAAATGTTAGTTTCAGTTTCTGTGAGTAACAGTGGCTCTAGCACTGGAACTGGACTCCATCTGTTTGGTATGGCACTTGAGAGTGAGCTATCAAAGGTATTATTTACTGCTGGTGTTGAGCATAAGGATGTGTACAGTCAGGAAGGCATTGGGACCTCAGGCTTTGTTGAATGTTCCTTGGAGATGAGAAGCTTCCTATGTATTCTGGTGACTTTGGAATAGGTAATCAGCAATTCCGTTAATTCTGAAAATGAAAATTAAAGTCCAGGTTCAGGAAATACTGATTTGGGAAAGAGCATTTCAGCACTTAGCACTACATAAGAATTTGAGCTTGGTTGTCTGAAGACGATCTGGGGAATTTTTTGGGATTGATTATCTACCACACTGCACTGGTTATTCTTTCTTCAACAAGAACTTTTATATTGAACATTGGCACATAACTGCTGTGTGGTGCACAAACACACACACAGGCAAACTTCTTTTTTTTTCCTTAATGGAATGAATATATCTCATAGATTTTAACAAAGAGTGCTCTGAACTTTTCCATCTGTTGAGCCATCTATCTTTAATACATCCCCCCTTACCCTGGCCTGCTGTCAATATGCAATTATCCACTGAAAAGTGTTTTTTTCTTCAGAGTTGTCAGAGAACAATGGAGTCAGCACCCACAACTTTGCCCAAGGTCATAGATGAAACACTGAAGTGAAGCCATAATCTACCATAACAGTAACTAGTGGTGACTTAAATCTAAAGCACTATAGCAGCTAACACGGCTCTAGTGCAGCCAAATACATTCCTCTCCTTGTGATTTTACATACTATTGACAGTGCTGCCATGAAACAAAATCTGAGGCTGGACCCGAGGTATGTTCCAGACCTATTCTATGGCCCACTTCACAGTGCTTTCAGAGATCCCATGTACAGGGGCAATGTATGAACTCTGCAGCATGCACAGATTATCTGGAACCGTGTTCTATTGCCATTTAAGTTAGAAGTAAAACTGCTGGTGATTTACTTGCACAGGAATGAGACCTCAGGTATATGTGCTTTAAATATTACATAACAATAAGGGATGTTTTTATTACAGCATTATAAATTCTGTTGAAAAGCCAGATTAAGTGGCACTCTACCACAACTATGAATTAAAAAAAGCCCAAACAGTAAGCAGATAGCCAAATAGTAGATCATATTTCAAAACATATTGACTATGTTGAATGGACAGAAATGGACAGGATGGGAGAAACTCCATGTCTTCAAATAGAAGAAAACCAAATTATGAAATTTTCACTCCATACCCTACAAAGGCCAAAAATCACTTTAATCTGAATTGTTTCTGCTGTATTTTTAAAATACTGAAGCTTGTAAAAAGGCTTGAGGAGATCATTGGAATTTACATGATTCCAATATAGATTTTATACCTATATTGCAGCCATCACACAATACATTACAATACACTACCCTGCACTACAATGTGCTATGCTACGCTAATACAATATTGTGCCACAAATTGTCATAAATAAGATATTCTTCCTTATAATATAGTATCATTTTCTCCTTAAAATGAAAAAAAAAAAGAGAAAGAAGCAGTTGATTTCCTCAAATCAATGAAGCTGTCTCATCTTGCCCAGCACCACCATGTGCATTTGTGCCTATGTGTGTATTACTGGAAAGCAGTTGTCAGAAGGGAACATTTGCAGGAACAAAGAAGAGTAGTTTTAGGGATATGAAATCATAGCAGACATTCTGGTTATCCCATTAAGATGAGATGTGACCTTTAAATGGAAGAATGATACTTTGGAGGTTGACACTTGGTTTCCCAGTGTGCTCCCAGCATGTTGTAGTTTGCCACAAAACAATGAGTAGCATCCATTTGAGGCTAAAAGTTTCTTTAGCAAGTGCACAATATACCATGAAAACAGCAATTGCATTTTATGACTTGCCAGGCACTCTTTCAATGTGCTAGTGAAATTATCAGAAAAGAAATAGGAGTAGTTTTATGAATATTGCATGAGAGGGGCTGTACAAACAAACAAACAAAAAAAATCTATGGTTACAGACGTACTACTCCTTTTATTAAAGCAATATTTATTCATGTATTAAAAATCACATTGAAATATTAAAGAGTTTGGTCTAAGCTGGAAAAACTGTAACCATAGATGCTTCAATCTGTAGTTTCAGTGTTCTCTCCCTCACCACTGTACAGTTCATAGGCTGCTGTGAGAATAATCTCCCCCTGGGCAAGGCTCTTTGTGTTGTGGGAAATCTTAATAACACACTTTGCCCGGCCTCAGCTTAGGAAAGGAGCTGTTACTTGCAGGGTGTGTTGGTTCCTCCAAATGATGGACCCTCAAAGCTCTAAGGAAAGGTGGGAAAACTCCAGGGACAAGAGCTTGTTTGCTCTTGGAGGTGAGCAGAGGTGAGATTTTGTCTTGCAGAGCTGTTTGCAACTCAGAGGACTTTGGTCTTGCATTTCCAGTGCCTCTTCTGTTGCACTTCCTGGAAAGAAAATGTTACTTCCCTTCAGGGGTAATGTTGTGGTGGGATATGTGCATTGGATATGTATTGGGATAATACATGTCTCAATTTTTTCACCCGATTTAAGCAAGGTCAGCAGATGAACACTGTATTTTACCTACTGCCTCAACAGGGAGCAGCCCATCCTCTGCAAGTCCTACTGTTCCAGCAACTTACAGGCATGGCAGCTCTCTCTAGGGTCATAGCCTTCCTTCACAAGCTTATCCTTTGCCACTCTGAGACACCAATGCTGCTATGAGGGCTCATTATTCCACCATTAGTACCTTCTTTTTAGACACTAAGAAGAGAAAACTAATATTTTTCATTATATTTTGTTGTTGATTTTTTTATGGAGCAGACTCTTGAAGACCCAGGCCATCTCACCTGTGAGAAATAGGACAGGCTGTGTTTTAACCCCATGCTCCTGTGAGTGTCATTGGGTCCTGCAAGGTGATGACCCTCTGCTTGGAGTTTGTGCCCACAGCTACTTTTCCAAAATTCTACCCAGAACTTTCTTTATCTAGTAGCTGAATTATTAGGAACTGGCAAATGCTCAGTGATGGAGAGATGTGCGTTGGTAGAAGATACTCCATTTGGGGTTCAGTACTTCCTGTACACCCACAGTATGTCTCCTGGCTTTGGGCAGGAGCTGAGGGACTAAAATTAACAGCAAATAGCCTCTGAGGGCAAGTAAATGGAAAGAGAGCAGGATGAAGTAACTCTGTTCGCACTCCATGTTGGGAATGCTGGACCCAGGGAGAAGTGTAGGTTACTAGGATTGTGGGTAAGTCCATACTGGGATTGGAAAGCAGCTGGTGACCACTGGTGTCTGTGACAGCTGTAGGGAACCCAGGAGAACAAAAGGGGTTTCACTGAATTTGATTCACAGTTTTGGTTTTTGTATATTTTTTCTTTTATTGGGGGTGGGGGTTGGGATTTGTTTCAGGAACATTTGGGGAAGAGAGAAAACCGGTGGATTACAGAGAATAAATGTAAATGTTCATCACTAGTACTTAACATCTTTGTCTTGCAGAGTGCTAAATAGGCAGCAAAACTGTCAACTCCAGAAAGGTGGGTTTGTTGTTGGCAGTTGCTGGCTTGGACAGGTTTTTCCAGCTTTATCCACTGAGACCTTGAAAATATAGCAGATCTGCTGAATCTGAGTGAACTGGCATGTCACATCTTCTCAGGTCATTAGTACCTCCAGGTTGTTGACAGCCAGGATTGTTCTGTAATTATTTTCCATCTCTACATGGTTGTTAAATGCTGTTATTCAATAAAAAATATTTCTCTAAATGCTTCTGGACTGTTTCATTAGTAGTAACAATTTTCCCAAACAAGCAAAGCAGAATTGAGCTACAAAGTCTCTGAAATTGTTACAAAGGTAATTATACTAGTTCCACTGGCGCCAAATAGCATTTACAGTTTTGGTTTTTTTTGTGTCCAGTCCAATTATTAATTTTCTTTAATAATTTACAGTTTGATCATCATCATGGCACCACTTTGCTTTGTACCTAGCAATAATGGCACTGTAGCCAGGAAGATGGCCAGGGAATGAACAATAACACCTAAAATCTGAAGCCATGACTAAGTAGAGAATTTTGAATGAAAAAAACCCAAGTTCTCCCAGGTCAGACTGACAGGAGTGTAAGACCAAATGCTGGAGGTACAGCTTCCTTTCACTGCATCTCTCTGTTGGCTGGAAACTCACTCTATTTAGAAGATGCAAAAATGACTAGATCCTTTAAGCCTTAAGCATGCTAAATAGTAAAAAAGTGCACGTTGTCCTTGTAATATTGTTTTGTCTTTAGAAATACATTTTAGACAAGATTGACAACTCTTAGTGAATCTCTATTCTGCTTGTACTTTGAGACTAGGGAAGAAGTTGAAATTGCCTTCAAAATCCTGCCCTCCCATATTTTTAAAATTGAAAACCAAATATTTCAACTGTCTTCTCATGAGACAATTTTAAATGATATGTTAGTAAATCCTTGCCCTTCTCTTCATCATTATTATTGTCTCTCATCTCCTTTGGCACCAGTAAATTTTCTGCTTTGGTTTTAACAAGAAGAAGGGTGATAGCAGACTCCATCTGTTAAGTGTCTTCTCTGTAGAAGTGAAACACTGTGTGTTATTTGCACCACAGTGAAATAGCAAAAAGGAAAAGGAAATGAAAAGGAAATAAAAAGGGAAAGAAAAAGGAAAAGAAAAACAACAAGAAAAAGAACAAGAGAAAAAAGGCAAAGAGAAGAAAGGCAAAATGAATAAAGGGAAAAAGAAAGCTAAGAAAAAATTTTCAATTTTCAATCTAGAAAAAGTTAGATGACACCAATGACATTTTTTGATTATGATTTTATTGATAAGAAAGCAAATATCTTCAAGTTTTTGTTAAATTGTTGCATAAGACAATGGCACATCTTACGCAATGTCTGTGGAGAGTCAGTAAACTGCTTGTGGGCAAGACATGATTCAGGATACTGGGTTTATTCCCAGTCAAGGGCACAGGAAACCTAATCCCAGCTCACTGTGCATGCCAGGGCACTCTGTATTGGAAGCACAAAGGGCTGGGATTTCAAAGCAATGCCTATTCCCTGAGGCTTTATAATCTGAATGCAAATCAATGAAGTCTGTATGGGCTGTTAATAAACATCGGAATATTTTTATCTAGAAGCAAAATTATGTTCTCTTTTATAAGGCTTTAACTAAACTGTATAGGTTCAGTACCCTTTCTGTAACAAGTGGTAAATTACCTCTTCCTTTTGGTTTCTGCAGTCCCAGCTTTAATAAATGTTTTTATCATGGAGGGACACTGTACATGGAAGCACCAATTTAGATGTGTCTGCTTCACAGGTCACTTTAGCTTGTCTCTGATTGTTAAATAAACCAATTTATTTGTTTTTCTGTAAACATAATGGCAATAAAATTTTACTTGAAATTGTTAGGGGAAAATTTATTACCTAAAATAATCTAAATATTAAATCTAAATATTAATTTTACTTTTGGATTGATTAAACCAATATGCATTACAGAACGTTCAGCAGCTTTTGGATAGTTTTTGACAGCAAATTCAAATTCTGGTCAAATTTGACTGAAATTTCAGTTTAATCTTCCATTATTAATTTTCTGGTCGCATTTGTGTATGAATTTGTTGTTAGACAGCACCAGAAACAGTCTTTTTAATTTTAAATGCTTCTTTTCTGGATTGTTTGTGTTATGTTCCTTATGTGGCTAACTTTTAAACACAGCTTTTGGTGAACTTCCTATTTGCAAGTGATGTGTTTTGCAAGTTGGTTTTAAGCTAGACTTTCTTTACCCATCCTATTGCTCCATAGAGGATTACCTGTAGCTTTGTACCTGGAGTCTAGTGTGAGGTCCTTGCTTAGCCCACACAGCTACAGGGCAATAGAATAGCAGCTACTGAGATACACATTTAAGTCATTTTATGAACTGAAGATTGATCTGGTTAAGTAAGAACAAGCCCGTCTCACTGAGCTAAACAGAAGGTGGTCATTCAAGGTAAGCAGTGTTTCTCCTCTACCCTTTTCCTTTTCCTTTTCCAGGGAACTTGTAACAAGCATAATTAATTAGGCATTTCTTTCACTGCTTTGCAAAAGCAGATGATGCTGCAGGCATAAACAAATGGCTTCTCTTTTGACAGAACTTAATATTTTGGAAACACTGTATAGAGTTAGTGCAAAGAATGTCACTGCGACCAGCAGCATTGCTCATTTTAGTTGAGACCAGTGTTTATAGTCTACTGATTAAGTCATAACTTAATCAAAGAGGAGGTTGGATTTTAAATGAAAATGTGTACAAGAGAATGTATCATAATGTATGTATCTTCCTCCTACTTTGCTTCTACCCTCAGTTCCTTCTGCTCCCTCTAGGGTTCTCCTTGCACCACAGTGTTTTTCCACTTCTGTACTTCTTATTCCCTCCATGTAGCCTGTGGCCACCACTCTGCTTTAAATGCTGCAGTGTCTTAAGCAACCTTCATCTTCACACCTCTAGATATGTCTGTGAAGATCCTCTTCACAGTTATTCCAATTCCTCCTGTAGTGGCTTCAGGAAAGTTGCTGTATTTTCCTCTCTTATTTTTCATTCATCCTATGATACCCCTGCCTACCCTGTGGTTCTACCCACTCCCTGCCTATAGGGGTTCTCCATTCCCATCCTCCGGCTCTTCCGTGTTCTGACTAGTGTGACACTTTTCCCTGTTCCTCATTGACCACTCCTGGCTGCTGGTCGAGAAGACCTGGCTCCTTGCATTCTCTGACTCTCCAGAGAATGTGCACTTATTCTTTGAGCTGCAAGTCAGCTGCCTTCCAGTAAAAAAAATGCTGCACATTTGTCTCAGCCTACTGGCCAAGAAACGCCATGTTCTGGCTGGAAATTACTGGTGCCTGACACCCTGACTGAGGGGACAGAATGCATGTGCAAACTTTTCCTCAGAACTTGCTTTGCAGCAAGAAGGGATGAATTCCAGTTGAAAGGCTTTACCACAAAAATAGAATATCAGAAATCCAGGAAGATTACAATAATACTCTGGTGAGTGAAATAATTGTATTCCCATGCAAATAGAAGTCAAATGCTTTAATACTCAATATTTTTATTTTTGGATGGAAAACTTTAATCTGATTGATAGATAAACAGTATGACAGCAAGTATTGCAGTGTTACATTAGTATTGCAGTGTTTCATTAGCAGGCATTTGCAGTCTTTCCACTATGGTGTTGTCCAGGTGGTGGTCTTCTCCCATCTGCAGTAACTTTTAGCTGCAGTCTACAATTTTAAGACTTGATGCATAGGAAGGCTTCATTTAAAGTGAGCTAATAGGGTGGTGCTGCTCTCTGCTCTTCCTGCTGTGAGGTCACCTGCTGTGACCCCCTTTGCCTTTGTTCTCCTCTGGTCTCTAAGCCTTGCTGTTTTCTTTTCTCCCCTAGTTGCTCCCAGTGGTCATGTTTATATCACCCCTGCCCAGTTGCTCCCAGTGGTCATGCTCATATCACCCCGTGCTCTGTGTTGCTGTCTAACAGCCTCTCCCATAGCTTCAACATCTGTCCTTTACATTCTGTGCAAGATACGCTTACAGCCAGCATTCCCACTGTTCTTCTGTGTCTCAGCTTATGTGTCCCAGTTTTGGGACCTTTTGCTTTATATTACCAAGGCTACAAAAATTAGGACTATTCAGACACCATTAACCAACCTTAAGAGGTCAATGCATAATGACACTTGATATTTTTCCCAGGTCACAATATGACTCTCTTTTGGGAGGAAAAATAGCTCCGCAATAGAAGAGCGAAGCAGAGAGAAATAAAGATATGTCAGGTCTGAGCTCACTATGCTCCAAAAATCTCTGGGACTGAAATCTGCAAAGCAGAGTGGGGTATGGAAGACAGTTTATTTGGGGCTAAACCCAGCTCCCTCCATACCTTCTGGGAAGGAAGCTGGAACAGTTTGATATTTCTGATGATTGAGATCCAACAAGGTGATGCAATCGTTGGTCTACTTTTCCTATGTGATCTACCCTTGCATCAGGGATGTTTTGTTACATCTGACTACTGTGCTCTGACTGGTATTGTTCATTTGTGACTTCAGTGATTCACATTAGCATTATTGCAGTCAAGCAAGCCGCAAGCAATAAAAAAGTCATGAGCATTCCTTAAAAACATTTTAAGTGTATTGTTTTGTTTGTTTTTTTTTTTTTTTAAGGCTGCACTGTCACAGAAAAAAGCTCTTTAAACTGAAGTGTAACTAAAGTTGCAAAAGGATGAGCATTTTGAATTATCTCTGTTGAGCAGCCCCATTTCAAAGAAATACCCACTTGCATTATTGTTCTTCTCTCTCCAGTCCTAAAAGCTCTCCCTGGCATTTAAACGACAGATCAATCACTTCAGCTCCAGGCTAAGAAATCATTCATACAATATTACAGGCCAGGTAGGCTTTCAGCTTGGCATTCTTTTCACCATAGTGATTACAACTTGCAATTATAATTTTAATTTTGCCTTGTGAAACTGTAAGAGCCTATTCTAATGTGGAGAACTAATTCCTAAATATTTGCACTTTCTTATGAAATACCTGAATTCCTAAGCAATAAAGCACTTTATTGATATGCAAAACCATTCTGATGTAACCTGATTAGTTTAAAGCCGGCATGGAATGATTTATCTGCAAAAAAATAACATATGCAACACATGTCCTCCCGTTGTGTTCATGGAATATTATTTTGAGCATTTCCTGATTTCTTTCTCTTGATTTGTTATTCCAAACAGTTCAGCCGTAACTTTAGTTCTGTTTATCTGTCTGGGATCTATGCCTAGACCTGGGAGACCTGGGAGTGATGCTGCAGCTGTGGATATGCAATTGGCTTATGACTGGTTAGTGAACTGAATGGAACCTTCTCTGCTTCTCATGAGATCCACAGAAGCAGGGAGGGTCACAACTGCCAATCTATACCTTTGTTTGTTGACTGGTTTTGAAACATATTGCTTTGGTTTAGCCTGCTAGCAACATTAGTGCTTTTTAAGTTCTGTTACGCTGGTACTTCCTGTGACTCCTGCAGGTAGCCAGTGTCCAGGGCTTTTGAGCAGCTCCCCCTGGAATAATGAAATGCTCAGCCCTCTTTCTTGAGAAAGAGTATTCACCAAGTCTTGCCTGAACAGGGAAGAAATAAAAGGGAAATAATTTATTCATTCCCAATTTCAAGCCTCTGTAGAAGTAACACTGCTTCAAAATTCTTATTTTGTTTCAGGAAACATTTAATTTTCTTGGATTTTGGTGTTTCCCCCTCCCCCTCCCGCTTCTTTATTTTTGTGTTTTGCTTTGTTTTGGTTCGGGTTTTTGTTGTTTTTGCTTTGCTTTGGCTTTTGTTATTTCTGTTTTTATTTGTTTGTGTTGTTTGGGTTTTTTTGGAAGCTTTCCAGTTGCTGTGCCTGTTCTCAGATGCACACATTGCTCTCTAACAGGATCCAGCTCATGCAGCTCAATTTATGAGCAGCTGTGTGCAGACTTATTTTGGACTTCTGTCTCCTGCTGCAAGTGAAATCCCAGCTTCTACCCCATCCTGCATGAAGGAGAGTGTCCAGCAGTTCTCTCTTGCTCCCCAAGGGAATAAATAAATGTTTTTGACAAATGAAAAAATACAGACCATGATCAAAACAAATGAATTCAGTCTTTCCCAGCTAATTAATTCAACAGTCTGATGGTGCTATTAATTGCTACTGCTAGAAAAGATAGCTCACATGTTACTTGTGTGATTCTGGATAAAAGAAAAAAAATGAAAAGCAAATAAAACCAATGAAAAACAAATATTCAGAAAATCTAAACCATGTTCACATGTTTGTGAAGCCTATAATTCAGTGTAGCCCAATACAATCCAGATCATCCAAATAGTGAGGATATGCTCTGCAGAAGGTAGTTCTGCACTCCATTTGGACTAATGTTTCCATATTGATTAAAGATAACAGCAGAATACTTAAGAAACTCTGAAAGCCTCACAGATAATTTTGTTTTAATATGCCCAATTTAGGAGAAAATTGATATGTTTAGAGGAGGGAATTAAAAAATTGTTACAAGAAAAGCCAGGGAGTCAAGTTAAATTGATTCTTTTTCTTCTGTTTTATCAGTCAGCACCTCCAGAATTCAAAAGATATAGTGTTAAATTAAAGATTCCCTAAAATTTACTTTTCTGCATATTTATGGTCCTGAATTTTGATAACGAAATCTTACAGACTTTTTTTGAGTAATAAACAAAGAAGCTGTTGTGTCCTCAAAGTAGCAGTATTTTATAGACTAAAGCTGGAAAGAATTCCACAGAATTGAAGCAATAGAGCTGAATTTTCTTTTCTGCAAACAGTCCAGCATTTGTTTGTGTAAACTTCACATTGCTACTGTAGTGTTGTGGCAGAATGTTTTGACTCAGATTCGAGAAATGATATTCAAGAAGAAATATAATCCCACCTACCTCAGGTATGTGTGCATGTCTTTCCTATCACAAGTTTCTTCTACAGTCAATGACTAATAAGAGTAATCTGCCCTATACAATAGAGAGGCTTAAACCGTAAACAAAAAACCCACAGATTTTAGAAGTGAAGCAGCTGAAAACTAAACTACTATTTCAACATGAGGTTTCATGTCTGACATGATATTTCAAGGCAGGTTTTAAGGTTGTCTTAATCAGATATTCAAGGAAATCAGGGAGGAGGGGATGGAACTCTGGTTTGAGTTGTAGTTCAAAGGTTCTAATCTGGTATACTTTCCATGTAAGTTTTGCAAGCCACTTACCGTCTTTGTGTCTCAATTATTTTTTTATAACTCCCTGTCTTGCCTAGTACCATGACAAAGATTTAGTAGATAAAAGACACCGTAAACATATGTTCCATGATAGATCTACTAGATGAAATCATGTATATATTAATTCTCTCACAACCAGGAGCTGGTCTACTATGAAAATCAAGCCTTGGACAACAAACCACTGTGAAGGTAGAGCTCTTCCAACTTTTTTATCCCTTTCTTTCATGAGAATAAGGCATTGGCTTCCTATCCATTTACTGAGGAAGACAGGGATTAATTTCTGTGTGACCTATCTTTTTGATTTTCAGTTATTACTACTGGAGATCTTGGACAGGGAGTTGAAAACTTGAATCTGAATTTTCACACTAATTGCTTGGTTTCAGTTCTTTTGTCTGTGTTGTTTGTTTTGCTTGTTTTTTGTCCATGAAGATTTTTAGCAATGAAGACATCAGATCCTTAGCTCTAAGAGAGAGCTTAAACTAGTCTGTGTAGTTTAAACTATATGGGGTATCAGCAAAGCCAAGCTGTAATCTATACTAATTAAAGATTTCCATAGATAGTACATTCATAAAGCAGCATAGACTTAATAGAAGCAGCTGGGCTGAGTAGTATGACCACACAGATGATTCCAGCAGTGGGAAATGAGATGAAGTCCCTGGAAAGTACACATATACATCCACGTCAGAAAAAAAGGTCAAGAAGGTCTTATGGGGACTTTTACTTTTTTTTTTTTTTTT
>VYXB01005622.1:78862-104980 GCA_013397135.1 Pachyramphus minor
TTTTTTTTTTTTTTAAGTCAGAGGACTTTTCCCTAAACATTTAAATTTTAGAGACTGGTAATGCTGGGATGAAACAGAAATATGGTACAATTTCCCCTAGAGATCTCTTCCTCTTTCCTCATGCAAGCTGAATGTTGCCCTACTTAGAAAAAAGTCTGTGTTGCAAAAGACAGAATATCATTTCTTCTTCCTCCATTTTCACTGGTGGCTTGATGCTGGTTAATGACGCCCTGAAAATTTTTTTGGCAAAAGTGTCAAACAATTCTGAGTTGGCTGAGCCCACAACTTGCTGTGGTCATGTGAGGGTCAAGAAACAAGGATGGGAAACCCAGGTCTCTCAGGGAGCACAATTATTTTTGAAGCTTCTCATGCTACACATGTGAGAGAAAACCAGTGGGAATGAGATGAGCAGCATTGCATGAGGGCCATTTCAGCACTAGCTGCAACTACAGTAGAAGTGGTTGGGAAGGGAAGACAGCAGCATGGATGTTCTCATTCCCCATTTGTGTTCCAGGGTTTTCTTCAGGCTGCACCAACAAATTATCTTCATACCAAGGTATGAATTTCTCCTGTAAATCTGTCATTACTTCTCACTGCCCTTATCTTTTAAAACCATGTTGCTTCACATTGGTATGAATTTTACCACAGTGTATTGAAAGTAAACCATAAAAATATCTAGAAATAGCCTCAAGTAACTCCTCCAGACCTAAAACTTATCATGTTTTAGTCTGATGTCTCAAGAGATCTTAACAAAATAAAGTTTCTACTTTTGGGACCAGCTTGGATGAGATGTAAAGCAAAGTCTGAAGGTTTTTTTATGTTGTGGAAATTTACAGTGAGCCCTAAAAACATGGATCAGGGCTGAAAGGAGGTGAGGAATAAGCAAATACCACAGATGAAGGAAAAGTGCTGAAAATTAGGAAATAGCGACATGTTGAGCATGAGCTGGTGGTGACAAACCAATAAGGAAGAAAAAATATTCTGGGTATTTAACATTAAAACATCCAGTGTTGATATTTACTTGATAGCTCTTTACAGAAATAGCTCATTTGCGGCAATTTTATTTTTGATCACTACTTCTATCTTCTGAGAGCAGTAATTTGGTGCAACTACCTTTATCAAAGGGTCCAGACATAGAAAAAAGCATTCTTAAACAATTTATAAACTAATAAGATAATTAAGGCAGGAGGATTCCACTGAAAAGCCAACATTTTCCAACATCTTCCACATATTTCAGATGCTGAAGGATAAGAACTGCCAGTAAATACGGGCTTGAGAAAATAATGACCATTGTAAAATGATTTTCTGTTTTGCTTGACTCTATAAGGCCAGTAATGTGTTGTTAATGAAGCACCTAGCGTGCACAGCATTGCCTTTTCTGAGACTCTGAGAAACAACCAGCCATATGTACAGCAAATGTCTTTGGCAACACTGTGTGGCGTTGACTGGAATTTCTGTGCTGTTATAATTTTATGACTCAATCATAATATTATTTAAACGTAATTTTTCTGTATTTAATTTATTTATTGTCTCTAGTGGTAGCCACAGAGACTGGTGAGCTAGATTATATTAACATTTCAGAGTAATAATAGAAGAAAGCAATTATCTTTGGGCATAAAAATCATTTTAATTAGACAGTCAGTAAAGTGGGAATGGACAGACAATGATGAATCTTTGTTTTGTGGTTTAATCAGACAGTCAGAGAACTGGTCTGCAAGAGGAGCTCAAGGAAGTGCTCTGGCTGATTGAGTGAAATGTGGACAACAAGGAGAAATGGTCAAATTCCTTGAGCCTCTTTTCTTTACTAATGAAATAAATACATTAGCCCATCATTTCCTTGAAATCACAGGAACATTTGGAGCTTGCTAATAAATGGAAATATTTTCTTTAGTCTGTCTTAGATCCTGGCAAACTAAAAGTAACTTAATGCCTATGGGCCATTTCTCTGAACCTTCACTGGCTTTCCTTCCACCATATATCGGTCTTTTTCTGTCACATGGCTTAATTTGAATGGAAGTCCCACTCTATGGTAGTGTTATGTGACTGTACTTCCAGTAAACTTGTGCATAATACTAGATTTTTGCTGTGGTCTTCTTAGTGCTTGCTATTTTCCAGATCAGAAGATGAGAAAAGAGAATTATGTCTGAGACTTTATTGTTTCATGTGAGTGAGAAAAGCTTTTTACTACTTCAAACTGCATCCATGGCCCTGCTTTATTCCTGTGCCAATTTTCAAGTCAAATATAACATAGTGATCCCCTCATGTAATGAAAGATGAAACCAGATGGTGTTGCAAACTCAGTGTAATTTAGGTGCCGTGTTACACAGTATCTATCATATGATAAACAAGACTCATTTGCATACTGAGAATCTTGATAGGCCTGCACAGAGCCAAAATGAACTGGATAATTCATCACGATTTTTTATCAGCATATAGCGAGGTGCAGGCTAGTGCAGCACCAGTGTATACGTGCTGCTCAGGCAAACAAAGGCAAAACTACATTCGATGGCAGCTTATGAACACAGGCATTTTGAGGCTGTGTGCCAGGGCACAGCAGGCAGGCAGACTCCTGTCATGATTTAATAGCAGCCAGCAACTAAGTACCATACAGACGCTCACTCACTGCCCCCACTCCTGGCCCCAGTGGGAGGGGAAGGAGAACTGGAAAAAATGTAAAACTTGTGGGTTGAGATAAGAACAGTTTAATAATTGAAATAATGTAAAATATAATACTACTTAATAATAGTGAAAAAAGAAATAACAAAAATATAGAGAGGAAAAAAACTCAAGAAAGACTAGAGATGCACAATACAATCAGCTCATTACACACTGACTGATGCTCAGCCTGTCCCTGAGCAGCAACTGGCCCCTCACAGCCAACTGCCCCCAGTTTATATGCTGGGCATGGTGTTCTATGGTATGAAATATCCCCGGGATGGGCTGGACAGGGCAAGCCAGTTCCTGATTTTTAGATGTGCTGACACCTACCGGGATGCCTTCTGTCACAGCCCACCAGTAGGGGAGTGAAGTGTGCTATAAATTCTCATCAGGCTGAACAAAGACACCTGACACGTGTGAGGGAACTCTTAAGTTTTTATTGCACAGTCATCTTAACTCTGGCAACCAGCCCACTATTTAGACTCAAAAGGTGTTGGCTAACAAGCTCATAAATTTATAAAATAGACTTCCACAAGAGTGGAGGCAAACAAGCTCTTGATTTTGTACAGTACACTTCAATAAGTTCTCAATTCTCACAACAATTCCTTGAAGGTGCTGACTAACAAGCCATAACACTACTATTCAAAGGTGTGGCTAACAAGCCACAACACTCTTCAAAGGTGCTGGCTCACAAGCCACAATACATCATTATACAAGATCCCCATTTCCACAACAAAGTTTAGTATAGAGTGTGGGGTAGAATATGATAGCCATGCTTTGCTCAGGCATAGCAAGGGTAGAAAGCAAAGAATATCACCAACCCTTAAACTGTGCATTGGTACTGCCATGTGCATGGTCTGGAGCTAGAGTTGTGAGACAAGTAAGGCAAAGGAGAAAGAGGAAAGGAGAGAAGAAGAGAGAAACAAAAAAAAAAAAGCAAGGGGCCGTACCCTTCCTGTTTTAGTTAACCTGGTCAGTGCAGCCTCTTATGTAAATTAGAATTTTTACATATTTTGTTCAAACATGTACAGCCAGCCCTACTCCAGGAATGAACTGGGAGAGAGGGGACTAAGCATGAGTCTCACGGTGGAGCAGGAAATGGACTCAGAATAGAGCTGCCCCAGCTCTGCAGGGCCCTCACCTCCAATCACCTTTCCTGTAGCAATACTCAGGATATTTGAGACAAAACGTGCTTAGATCTGGTCCACAACACCTTCTCTTCACCACATGAGGTGCCTGGGCACCTTGCCATAACGCATGATAAAGCCAGCTACCTGAAAACCGGATTCAGAGAGGTGAGCATGCTGAGTTGAAAGTCTTCTTGTTTAGTCAATAGGAAACCATGAGTGCAGGGGTTGGGAAATATCTGCATCTCACTGTGGTTTGAAAACTGAAGTTCCTGCTAGAGTTGATCACCCAAAGCTTTCAGAAAATTGGTTCTTTCTCCAGTTTTCTTTCATGAGAAACTCTGGATGTCTGCTCTGAAAGTCAGGCTTAGGATCTTCTACATGACACTAACAGACACAAGACTAGTAAGTATTTTTGGACTGTTGTTCTCCATCTTGCTGGGTGATGCCATTTCATTTTCCGTTCAATTTTCAGTGAGCTAAAGAGATTCCCAAGACAGCTGGAGTGAAGATATCAGCTCTACTGGAGGGGAATTGTTGCTTCCAAAAGGTATGACATAAAAGGTGAAAATATTATGAGTCAATGGGGGATAAAAATGGCCACCAAGAGATGCCTACTGGTCTCTGTTCTTGATGACACCAGTAGTTATTTAATCCCCTGAAAAAAAAAAAATCCCAGTTGAAACCCACATATTTTTTGTTTTCCATAACTCAAGTTTGAAGACCCATGTTAGGTCCATGGATACCCTCTCTGAAGAGTATCCTCAGGGTACCTGGGTATCCTCAGGGTACCTGGATATCCTCAGATACCTAAGTCCTGCTGCGATCAAATATCTCCTACTATCACTGTAGTGGCCACTTTCCCCTCTTCTTGTGTTTTGCATATTAAATCCTCAGGAGAAAATCTTGGAGAAAGAAAAGGTCAGGCTGGCAGCTGACAGAGTGGGCATCTGGCATATTGCGAGTTCCACTGAGGGCAGCTCTGAGAGATAAAAATTTTCTCCCTAAGCAGAGGACATGTGAAGCATGGAAAAAAGAGTAATTACACAGCTGAGAAAGAGGATGATGAGCATGTTAGTAATTAACTCCTAGAGGAGGTACTGGAGTTTTCGAAGGGAAACTGAACTCCCTTTTCAGTGACATAAAGTGGTATAATTGACTTTATTAGAGACACCACAAGAGGTTAACTGATGTCTGCCTTTGACACAACGTAGACAGACATTTTGCTTCGTTCAACATTGAGACTATTCTGACCAAAGACAGCTCTTCTCATGTGACTCCAAGGAGAGCATTAGTAGCCCCCACAGTCTAACTCACCTGGGAATAGCAAGAAGATCATACCAACAGAGTCTCCAGCTGAGCTAAGTGGCACAAATGAATTTTAGCTATGTTTCTCAATGAATTTGTGAGAAATCTACAACACTGAGAGCTTTAATCCCATGTCTGTTGACTGACGTGGTGGCCATGGGTTTTGGGCTAGCCTCATTGCCATCCCAGCTTGGTTCTTATGGAGGGTTCTGAGGATGGACCTTTCCAGCAAAGCCATTGTGGTCCTGCTGTCACTACCATTCTCTGTGGGGCAGCTGGCCTGCGTTGCCTGTCGATGGTAACTGTTGGGTCTGATGGCTGTTAAAGAGCTCCCAAGGAACACTACAGTAACTGTGACAAGACCTCTGGAGGTATTGGGAGACCCAGTTAATGTATTTGAAAAGACACCAGCCATTCTGAGGTCAGAACTGCCAGGGGGAGCGGATGACTAATGAGTCATTGGATTCTGCTTTCTGTTTGCTAATTATCTGATTTCTTTTAATTTATTCCTCATGCACTGAATAATTTCTATAAGTTCTAGTCTTGCATGAGAATTTCCTGTTTCAGCAAATGCTCCTACATAAACCTGCAGGCTAAACAGACATAGAAAATGAAGCTGAAACGAGTGTGAAAATACCAGAAGAGGATAAGAACTATTTTTTCAGATGGTATTTGCATTTGTTTCACCCTCCCAGGCCAATCCATAAGGAATCAAGACATGGTCTGAAACAGTGGGGGAGCAGCATCAAGCTGCTTGCAGGGCTGCCAGGCAGGATTTACTGCTGCAGCCCAGCACAGGCTGTGATTTCCCAGAACAACATAAAAGCTGCCTTGTGCAGGAACCTGGTCAACTGCCTGCTGAATATTAGAAAAAAATGGCCTGTCACTTTCTTCTGGTTTCAGGTTATTCTGGATTCATCTCTGATATAGTTACATTTGAGTGACCTGATAGTTCTTCACACAGGCAGCACCTGAAATTCCTCACATGGGTTCATTGGCACAACTGTCTCTCAAACCGGGCAGCTCACCATGGGCATGCCCACAACCCCCTTCTCTGCAGGATTAGCAGAGAGGCCACACGAATTTGGCTGTATTGCCAATGGCCTTTTTCCATCCTCTCGCTGCCTTTGCTCGCTCTGTTACTGAGCTTCACTGACCAGACACTAAACAAACACTAAGTATTCAGCACCAGCCTTTGGTTTCTGCACTTACGGCACATAACTGCGTCGGATCAAGCCCTGTTGAGATAGTTTAGGTGTAACTACTTGGTGATTGCTTTTAATGACCTTAGCCAAACCCCCTTCAGAAGACAAAGGCAGCTGAGGCCATTAAGACTTGAGGTGTCTGGTGCTCGGTGTCTCACAAATTTGGATCTTACAGTGACTAAGCTATCTGAGTTGATGTTTAAATCAAGTGACAAAACCAGCTTAGAAGTTAAACAGTGATTAATTGTCTGCATCCATATCTGAGGAGGAGAAAGAACTCAGCCAAAAAGTATCTTAAAATGAATGTAGCTAGTTTCTGCACACAGTAGGAGATGAAAAAGAGGGAATGCATTTTGGAGAGGATATTTACCACATTTTCACACTTACAGCTAGCAGCATAGCTGGGAGGAAAAATATCCATTTATTCATCCATTCTAATTATAAATGGGTGTGGGTTATACCAAGGGAATTGACTGAAGCATTGACTGAAGCATCATCTCTTTTCTCTTAGCCCCCTTCAGGGTTATTCTCTACCATTGACCATCCTCCCTCTCATTTACCTTCATTTCTTATTCCAATCCTTATTATTGCTTACCTTATTGCCCTCTATACCTGATTTTTTGTGCATATCCAAGCTGTGAGTCTTACGTATAAATACTGATTTACAGTACTCAGATGATGTAAGTTGTGTGCAAGACTAAACGGTAGAGAAGGTGAACAGTGCTGGGTGTTTAACTCACAGGGGCAGATTGATGTGTGCAGATTGGAGGTTGACTCACAGCTGACTATAAACTAATAGTATTTGCTGTGGCTACAGGGTTTTAAAAACATAATTAAAGATTAACGAACCTTAACAAGATCTCTGCCTGACAGAGGAATGTTAATAGAAATGCAAAGTTGTGCATAGTCGTGTAGCTTAGGGAGCCCTACCACAGTTAATAAAGCTGAAATGTTGGAAATACTGAGGATGGTAGCATGTTGACTTTAATGGCAGAAGTTAGTCAACTCTGCAGCTTCTGCTTGTGCTTCTCAGACCACTTAGGTGTAAATAGTTTTGGACAGAACAGAATGGTGTTATTTATTGTGTCACATCTAGTTGTTTCAAAGAACAATTTAGCTGGACACGTGCAATGGTGTGTGCACTCTCCAAAACCAAAATAATATTAACTGGTGTTCTGCCCAGTCACTCTGATCTAATGAATCTCATAAATTTACTTTTCTCCCAGCCCGTAACTACTGTTCAGGAAGGAGAATGGCCTTCCCATCAATGTATCTGTATGAATCGTAGCTGAGATGGAAAGAGATTTCCGTTGTAGGCACGGAAAAATATTTTAAAAGTGAAATTCTGTTATAGGCAGATGATAACATTTTTTTTGCTACAAGAATCCATGCTTCATTTTCTGCTTCATTTAATGCATGCTAAAAAACACAGCTTTATGGGCTAACTTTACAAACCAACAAAAATCTGTGACTGTATTTTATGCTAGACTTTTGGGGATTAATTTTCCTGAGTGGTGCGGACACTGCTGTCTCCAAGAGCATACATTTTCCACAATGTCTAGTGGTGAAAGTATGCATACGAGAATTGGGAGCCAGGGATTCTCTTCTTTAACCAAGGCTTTTTGACCACTTTCCATATCTTCTGTGGGATGAAATTTTTTGAAGAGCATCTTGACTTTTTCACTCCCAAATTGACGGCTGTGTAAGGTAGCAAAAATGAGAGAGCAGAAAGAGAGATAAGCAAAAGAAACGATTTAAAGGAGACCTGCATTATCCTGAAGCATGTGAATTAAATGGGCTTTTCTGGTTTCTGTATTTTTCCTGACCAGTGAAAATTCTTATCGGTTCTACACATTATCCTCCTCTTCCCTGCTGTCTTGAGAAGAAAGTGGTTCTGATTGGCAATTCTTTTCCCATGATTTGCCATGGGATAAATCCAACAGTTTTTATGCAATCAGAATATGCCTGGATTTTTTTTTCCACTGTAGTTGTCTTATCATGACTCTTCAGAATTTTCTGGTCAAGTTTTTTTCTATAGTGGTAAAGTGTACAGCAAAATCAGATTTATTGCTCATTAAATGGATTTCACTGTTTCTGTTGGACAGTTAGTGTGGGCAAGCGCTGTTGAAACAGATTTGGGAAGCTTCTGGGGCTGTTTGCAATTCTGGACATATTTTTCGGCTATATAACTGACTTGTAAAATCAGAAAGTGGCCAGTGCTGACTTGGAAGATAAAATCCCCAGAAGCATTATTTTATAGAGGCCTTCAAAGTCTCCTAATTTAAGCAGCAATGAGTTTGACTGATACTTGTCCCTCATTATAAATACAGTATCCAGAGGGTGACATTTGCAGCAATACTAGACACACCTACACATTGGGCAGAGAAGTGATTGAGACCAGCCCAGCAGAGAGAGACTTGGGGGTGATGGTTGATGAAAAATTCAATATGAGCCAGCAGTGTGCGCTCACAGCCCAGAAAGAAAAATCTATCTTGGGCTGCATCAAAAGCAGCATGGCCAGCAGGTCAAAGGAGGTGATTCTCTCCCTCTACTCTGCTTTTGTGAGACCCCACCTGGAGTACTGTGTACAGTTCTGGGGTTCCCAAAATAAGGACATGGAACCGTTAGAGCAATTCCAGAGGAGAGCTACAAAATTTATAAGAGGACTGGAGCATCTCTCTTATCAAGACAGGCTGAGAAAATTTGGGCTGTTCAGCCTGGAGAAGAGAATGTTGTGTGGAGACCTGATAGCAACCTTGCAGTACCTAAAAAAGATCTACAGGGAAGTCAGAGTCAGTCAGGGACTCTTCACTATCAACCGTAGTGATAGAACAAGGACTAATGGGTACAAATTAAAAGAGGGGAAAGTTAGGTTAGATATTAGGAAGTAATTTTTCACTGCAAAAGTGATTAGACACTAGAACAGGTTGCCCAGAGGGATCAGGAATGCCCCAACACCGGGCAGGTTGTATAAGGCCTTGAGCAACCTGGTCTAGTGGGAGGTGTCCCTGCCCATGGCAGGAGGGCTTGGGACTAGATGATCTTTAAGGTGTATTCTAACTCCTTAACATTCTATGATTCTATGATTGTTTCTACAAGGTGCGGGGTAGAGAAGGGGGAAGGGCTGCTATCTACAGCTAATCTGAAATGCTCAAATTAAAGTAGACAATAGGAGAAGACCTGTGGCATCCGTTATCTTTTATTTACTGACTGATAAAATATAAGGTATTACTTCTATTACCATCACATCTGGGAGGTCCAATCTAGCATCCCTAACTCAGAATATGTACAGTGGTTGCTCTGAGGTGCAGGACAAATAAAGGAAATGGGAGTGCTCACCATGAGTGGCTGCTGATGGCCTTGCTGTGAGCAAGGCAGGCTCTCCTCTCTTACAGCAGCAGTTTAAATGCTGATCAAGATCCCTGTGGTGTTGTGGCAGAGGACAATTTGCTGGAGGGGCTCTGTGCAGCAGTATGACATGGTTGACTTGGGTACCTCTGTCTAGTGAGACAAGCTCTGGGGATTTGTGTCCCTTTCCTCTTCCTTCTCTCCCAGTGCCAGTGCCCAGGTAGCCAGGGTAGTGGCACTGTCTTCCTAACCATTGGAGTAGTGCCAGCTTCGTAGAAAAAACCATTTTTTTTCCTTCCATCAGCTGATGGGAAGCTGCTGCTGTCAATGCTCTTTGCCTTTCACTTCTGTTCTCCCCTCCTACTCCAGTTTTTGATTTTCATGCACATGAAAGATATTTTCTTTTCACTCGGTCAGAGCAGAGCTGATATAACAATTTAGCTCTACCTTACCTTTGTGCTCCTCAAGTGTGCATGCGCTGAAAACTCTCCTTTAGGGCATCGTGGTTTGAAATGATGGCCAAACAATGGCACTTTTCAATTTAAACTGTAGCCATTGCACATAGAAGGTCTGTGCTCTCCCATTAAAAGACTGTTCCTCACAGTAGCACCTCATTATACCAATGTATTGTTTCTTCACCCCCGCCCCAGTGCCCCCACCCCCCAAAGCCTGAACATTTTAATGGAGCATTGTTGGAGTTTGGAAATTGTGAATTCTGTGTCTTATTTATTGTGTATTATAGGGCTTTTATATACATTATGTTTTATTCCTTATGTATGTAAATCCTGTGTTCCTATTGGTTAATTTTTGGTGCAGTACCATGTAAGGTTATGTGTTCCTTGTATGGTCCTTATTTGAATACTCTTCCTAAACTCCACCTGTTGTTCCAGTGTGTTCCCTACCCTGCCTTATATAAGGTGAGAGCCAGTTTGTGTGACAGACCCTTTTACCCATTTAGCCTTCCATGCCCTAACCCTTCACCTGTTCAGTCCTCTTCCATTGAAGACAATAAAACCTTCTATCTGCACTCCATACAAGAATTGTGGGTGTTGATTCCTTCATGTGCCAACTCCCACAGGGCATCTTCAACTTAAACAAATGGCTTATATTAGGTGTAGAGGAGTAAGTCCAGCTTTCCAGCTACTATGATGCACTGAGTTTCCCAGGTTGGAACAATTTCTCAGAAGAACATTTAACTTCTAGGCAATTTGTGTGCCAGTGGGTAATTTCTTTGCATTTATAGATTTTATTTATTTCTAGATTTTTCTGTTTGTCTTAGAAAATTACTGTATCCTCATTGACTCTCTACTCTTAGCTCAGCTCCGTGTTGTCAAACTTGTAGTTACTTTTTTGAGAGAGGATGCCTGGTCTTTGACACACTTCTCAGATGAAGTTAATCTCCTATGGCGTTGTTTACAGCTTCCCCTCTGGAGAGTTATCTCAGGCTTAGGTTGGAACCATTTTGGTAGCTGTTCCTGAAAGAAAAATGTAGAATGGGTGAAAATGTCTAAACAGCAGAGGGTGGGATGTTCCCAGGTCAAATTTTGATAGTTCTTTTTTCACACTTGAATCTACCTCTTTGGTTTTTTTTCTTTATTAAAATAGTAATAATCCCAAATTAATAAAGTTTTGATGCTTATAGTGTTCTCACAGCAGCTTGTCTTCATCTAGGCTTGTAAAACTGTAGGAAGTGAAATGCTCTGAGGAGGCTAGGGAAAGAGGGAGTTTATTTCAGCTGTAGCAGATATAATTGTTTGATCTTACAGGTCTGACAAAAGAAAAAAACTGTTCTGTCTATCAAACCTCCATGTAGAATGAATCTCCATGGCTAAAGTATCTGTTACTGAAGGATACAGTTACTCTGTACCTACACCTTATATGTAGTGTGTTTATTTAAAGATCTCTACAGTTCTTTGTTTTATATGTTGGTGTAAAGTTGGGTAAATTGTCTTGGCAAGGAATACCATTTTTCTCTGTGGTTTTAACTGCAACTTGCTGGACAGCAACATTGCAAAACCCTGTCAAATGGAGTGCAGTTAGCAGAAAGAAATAACAAAATGGTGAAAGGAATACTTTCCCAGAAAGCCCAATGACAAAATTCAAGAAGAATTTCACGTTACAGAAATGAAACTTTTAAAAAGAACTTAATTCAGTGCATTAGACTGAAATATATTGAATAATTTGGTGAAGCTCTGCATGAGTAACTGAGGAAGGATTGAAGTGAATGAATATAATACATTTTTCTCATTCAAAGAGACTGTGGTTTTGATAGGGTTTTACCAGTTGGAGGAGACAACACAGTCCATGGTGCTTTCTGGTTACTTGTTTGTGCAGGTAAGAGGCACCATTACTGCTATGTCTTCTTCCCCACTTGTCTCTCCCACCACAACAGCAGATTGCTTCTACCTAGTGAAGCATGAGTGTGCTTATGAGCACTCATCTGCCAGAAGAGAGGAGGCTATCATGAATCCAGCAAGAACCAAATGGCAGAAGTAAGGATGGACTGACTAATCTCGTCCTCTGCCACATGATATGTAGTGGTCTGGATTCTGGATTTTATAGGAATGATTAAAGTCTTTAGGAAAGTCCCCAGAAAAGGGAGTAAGTTGCTCTTAGCTTTTCTTTTAATGTGGGATTTCAGAAGATGATTTCAAACCTATTAAAATTTCGATCTCTAATAAGCTTAATGTAAAATACTGGAGCTTATTAATCTTCTTAGCCTCTGTGCTGAATAAAATAGAAAAGAAATGCATTCTACAGATAGTATCTTCCATTTTTTACTTGGAAGGAATGTTAACCTTTTAACAACTGTTATATCTTTAAGCATGCAAAATCAAGAAAAAAGCATCACCAACAATATAATTTATTTTAAAGGTATTTTCCTTTGCAAACAAATTAGTATTTCCTAGGTAGAACAAAACAGATAAAGAAATGGACTCTTAACACTTCCATCATTGAATATCTATGCATATTGACACAAAGCTTACTCCTAGCTACTTTTATTTAGGCTTTTCCTGAAAATCAGCCATATGTTCTGTGGGAATTCTATCAGCTGACTGTGTGTTGCAGACGTGTCCCCAGATGTAGGATGTACAGGAACTCTTGGGTAAATTTAGAGAGTGGTAGAATTTAGTCTTTAAGATCTCTGTGCATTTTCTGGTAATTAATCATGATTTTAAATCTCCAAGAGCATTTCACAGTAATTAATCATGGTGAGACAAACATCTCTTTGACAGCCCCGCTGCTTCTGAGCAGCCAGTTATCCACTGTCAGTGAAAGATCTGTCTCATGCATAGGTGGTGTAAAATGGATCTATGAATCTGAAATAGACTTGGGCAGCAGGGAGCAGTAGTGTGACATACAGCAAAAAAAGTGCACTGCAGTATTGAGAGACTAAAATAAATAAATTACAGTGACCTTACATACAGCTGGAAAAACTCGGTATCTAAAGTGTGTTTGAAGTGAGACAAGTTGGAGTGCTAATTCATTGGATGATTCTGAAGACACTCCAAGTTTTATAGCTGAGACTGCTGCAGCTGAACTCCTTGGGTACCCTACCTCAAGTCTTTACTTTTGCCTACTATATAATATCTCTAATAAGAAGAAAAAGCTGAATAGAATGAAGACAAGAACATTCATTTATTTAGATTAGCCAGCAAGGTGACAAGTATGTCTTGATGCCAAAATGAATCTATGTAAACCATCCTCCTGAGAGTAGGCATATACAGGGGAGGTGCTGGAGCATTGAAACATGGAAAATGATGGGCAATATAACAAGCTGTGACTTGCTGTGAAGTATGCCACCTTTTAAGTCCTTCTTGACTGCAGTGCTTTGATTAGTGACCCGCCTTTCAATGCCTTGGACTATTGCTGCTTTCTTGGGCCTGGCACCAGCCACACCAGGCCACCAAACAAGAGCAAGGGCCCAAAGTAAGACTGTGGTGACATGCCCTAGAGACATGTGAAACCTGGCACTGAATATGGACTTGAGAGGAAAGAGAGAGCAGTGATTATTTGTCTCAGTGTGAATTAATGGCTCTCTAGCCTATGCAGTGCTTTCTGCTACAGGCAGGAGACCAGAGACTTGAGGAAGCCTTATGTGCGTAGGAAAAAAACCACAAGTTTTGGCATCTGGGCTACTTTTTATTTTTTTTTATTTTAAGGAGAGGGATATTATTACCTGCAGGTGAGTGCTTTTCTCCTGTTACTTCTTAAGGCAATCACAAAATTCTCCATCCAAGAGAAGCAAGACCAAGCACTGAGAAGATTGACATTTCTTCTTCCCTTCCCCTCTCTCCTACCTCCTTCTTTCCTCTCTCTCTTCCTTCATCCCACCCTTCTTCCCCTTTCCTTAATATCACTGGTATTCTGTGTAAACTTCCATTGTTTCTAAAATACCCTCAGTGTGAAACAGTGAGCCAGCTTTCTGGCTGTTTTTCTCCTTCCTTATGAACCTCAAGTCACTGAGTATTCCTGAAGGCCAAATACTCCTGCAACAATGCACAGTGCTCCGTCTTCCTGCCAAAACACCCTTTATACATTAAAAATACTGCCATTGTCTTTTATAATTTCTTACAATACCCAGGTTATTAAGTGGAGCTCCATACTTGGGTACCTAGAGATCAGATGTTTAGGGTGCAGGAAGTCAATGGCATGTTTCAATGATTAACTTGATATGATAAATCTGAAAAATTCACAATGTTTTCAGAGACAGCACTGGGAACATGATCAATTACAGAATCTCTCTTCTAAATATTTTGAAAACTATACATATAAAAATGTATATATTGAAACAAACACAGAAAGAGCATGGAAGGAAATTGATAAGCAGTCTAAAGGGAGGAAAGTTATTTAGTATTGAGGGAAGAGTACTACCTACTGGGTTTGGATATGGGTTGGGGGAAGCAAAATTGGCTTCACATAATCTGAAAGTTAACTGAAGCAGAAAGACCAAGGAAAAGCCATTATACTGCTCCTGTTTCTAGAGAAAAGACTGAAGGTCTCCTACAAGCACAGTAGCTTGGCTGGATGGACTTGTCTACTGCTGTTGCAGTCTGAAACGTATCAGAAAATAGATTGGCCTGAGGTATGATGCAGAGCAAATCTTTGCCCTTTTTGAGCTCATTTCATGCTTGATCTCTAGGATTGTCTTTATTTGTCTGAATGCACCACAGTTGTCATCTCTGAAAGCTGGTTACCTCTCTGGTTTTGAATAGAAAGAGGATCAGTGTGGAAATGCCCCTGAATTTTCCTGCTAACCAGTGAAGTCTCTTTCCCAATCAGGGTGATGGGAAACCCATCCCAAAGAGAGTGCTGTCTTGGAAAGTGTCTTAGGAAAGAATCTCAGTTGTCATGATGCCCTCTTGAAGATACTCTTAAGGAAAAGGTAAGGTGGAGGTGTAGTGAGGCTGTGTGCCTTAGAGGAATGTGTCTAATTACTCTTCAGTTTCTCAGACACAAACATCCTGGAATTATGTCTCAGCCAGTTCACTTCTCTTGCATATAAAACACAGTGAAGAGGAGAGGCATTTAGCACATAGCTCAGAGGAGTTGTTCCAGTAACAGAAATACAGTTTATCTCCTCCCAGAAAAATGTTTTTAAAAATTTGCCAAAGGCAGAAAAATTGAATTAATCTAATAAATCAAAGACTTTTGGGTATGTCACAGGAATAGCAATACTGAGATTGAACTTGTAAGTAGGAGATGTAGGAACACAGAAAATGACGACCTTCTTTGCCCAATTTAAAATGAGGGTCAATTAGTGGACAAAATAATGAACAGACAGCTATCCTGAATGATCACAATTTGATGTGGATACTGGTAAGATCTGAAGCAAAGACAAATGAATTTCACTGCCCAACACTCCAGGGCCCACTTTATTAATAACACTATGCCATTATCATCCTCATTCTGAGAGGTGCCATGGCCTGACAGTCCTAAATGGAGAGAGCAGATGATACCAGAATCACTGTCACATTTGTCTGCTTGCCAGATGCCTTTTGAAAGTTACAAGTTTTATTGCTGTCTTCATCCACTGCTTTTTTTTTTTAACAAACCTTTCCTATCCTGTTTCTTCTAATTTCTGCCTTTTCTTTCGGCATCTGTTTAAGGAGTCTTTGATTTAGCTAGTTGAGTCTGAGTATTTTGAACACCTCCAAAATGACAACTAAAAGCAGTGTATTAAACATATTAGTACTGGCATCAGATTGCCAGTTTTTAGGTGGCTAACAGAGGCAAGTGCTATGACTAAATTCCTCTAACAATGAAATTACAAGTAAAACTCTGAAACAAAAGCCATGCTTTCTGCTTTTGTTATGGTTTCTTTTCCTCTGTTGTATATGTTTCACTTGTTTTCTTCAAGAAAGCACAATCAGGTCACAGTTCTATCTTCAGGTTGTCTCAATAAATTTTTCTTTTTCAAATCTCGCCAGCATGTTCTGAAAATGTCACACAATGTATAGAAATTTTAACATACATGTTCATAGAATTCCTTAGTGATGATGTATTTGTGTTGGGTAAGGTTTAATAAAACACCTGATTTACTTCTCCAAGCTGCATAATAATACCAGAGATGGCAGGTTTTATCTCTGCATTTTAGGAACCCTTAAAAAAGACAAATGGAAAAGTAAAAATTTCAGTCACTTGTCCTTTCAAAATAGCAAAGACTGAATTGCAGTAGCTGGTAATGGCTATTACTGTCACAGTAATCCTGGGGAGTTTTCTTTAAATTTCTCTAAACTCATATTCAGGTGCTGACAAAACACAGTGATTATTAGAAACTGAATTTTATATGGAAAATTCATGCCATTCTATTCAAATCTTCCAGATCAAAGAGTCTGTTTTATACTTTGCTGAAATTCACTAATTTGGTAAGGGTCGGTCCACACATTTCTTGTTGAGCCACTCCATACTCAATATACATGCATCAAACTGAGATGTTTATGGAATAACTTTGTACGAGGCAGGGCAGACAGAAAGGTACCTCAATAAATGTTTAGACAGATTTCCTCAATATTAAAAGATGCCATTTTTAAGAGGTTATTAAAATAACAATTGAGGGAAAAACGTGTTGTAGGAACTTCTCTGTGTGAACTATGAAGAAAATGTACAATGCGGTCACACCAAGTTCTCGAAGCAAATTCTGTCTTTGTTTCTTGGTATAGCTCCCACACTTTGTTAGCACATAAATAACAAAAAACAATAAAGAGGGATCATAAATACTGCCAAGTATTGCAGTGTTGTGGTAACAGAAACTGAAATTCAGGTATTGCAACTGGCAGTGTCTGTTATCTATACATTCTGTACATTCATCAAAGACCTTTCAGAGACTGAATGGCCTTAAGATCTTGTCCTTTGATGCTGTGAGATGATTTGCTTCAAAGCTCTTCTGCTTCAGAATTAAAGATGACCAGGATCCAGCTGCCGCGGAGTCAGAACAAAATTGCTGACAAGTAGTAAGGGATACCATTATCAGCTAGTGGAAAGGTTTAACAGAGCCAACTGAAGGCTTTTCTGTGATGTAATACCTCTCTTTTGCCCTTAGCAAAGAATTTACTTAATTTCCTTAATTTCTGCATAAAGAGGCTCCTTGCAGGAGGATGCAGAAGGTCCATTGAAATGAAAATGTCCTAAAGTACTGACCAGAGAACTGGAACATCTTCAGTCCTCTGCTAACTACAAGAGATGCTCAGATGCTTGCACAAATTGAATGGGAATCATTGGTTACTCTCATTGTTTTTCGTGGCAACCTTTGGTAGACTAATACGTGTAGCTCTTTAGTATCTGTGTGTCACTGTATTAAAGACGTTGTCTTCTAGCTCACTGACCAGATTTGACACTAAATATCTAGGTGGGTCATATGTTGGTCCCTCTCAGGGTGGCAAATTAGCTTTTAGAGATATTTAAGTATTACTAGTAGGTATTTCTGATTATCTCTTGCTTTATAAAATGAATCCTACATATATGCTACAGCACTTAAGGAATAATACAAAAGCTTCGTACCTGCAGACTAAAGTGTATATACCCCATAGATAACAGGGCTATGTATCATCAATGACTTTAAGTGCACAATGCTGTTAGGCAAATGAAGTACAGCTCTGAAAACCTGTTGTTTAGGCTTTTGATCTTTTTTAAACCTAGCCTTAATTTTACCTTTGTTCTCCAGAATATGAGATGGCAGTATTTTAAAGTCTTTTCATATTACTTTTTTTGGCTCTGGAGACTGAAATTTTCTTTATGTTTATACCATAAAGGGGAAATCAGATTTACCTGGCTTTCTGAATTGAAGTTTGCTTGTTTTCTATTATCTCTGTAAAATCATCTTCCATAGCACTCTGTTTCTCATATCAGTCATCTCAGCCTTCTGCTCTTCCTATCATTAATCTGAATAGTGTACCTGCTTGAAAGTTAATACAGTCTCCCAAAAAAAGGTACATTCAGATCCATTGCATGCTCAGCATCTTGGAAGATTGCCCTGAAAGGAGAATTCAAACCTTTCCAGAGTGAAAAGAGAGCTATCCACCTGTGAGGAATTCTAAGCTGGATATGCTAAATTTTGCTAGTGTTCCTCTTTCTGGGACAAGTCAATGTTTGGAACATGTCATTGATTTATTGATTTCATTACTATGATGGAACACAACAAACAGAGTGCTGCCATTGAGTTTGCTGCACCTGTCCTATAATGGAATATCCAGCCATTATCAGATGTAATTATCATGTTTGAGGCAATATATTAGTCCACCACAAATGCTTTTTAAAAGGAGGAGGGAGGTTATATTGAGTGCTTTATGACTTTCCTGAAGAGTCTAAAAGCTTTTTAAAGAAGTAAAAAAATATTCACACTGGAAGAGCTGAATCAAGGTTCTTCAGGAAAACATTGTTATGGATGGAGAACTGCTCTTAGCAAAGTGGTGACATGGAAAGCCTAAAGGCATAAATTTAAAAATGTTGATACCAACAGTATGAGAAAAAACTTCTGGTAACATCATTTATCCACAAAGCCTCCATTCATTACAGCTTGTACAGCTGATCAATATCATGGCAAAAGTTGATGGAGGGCTAAAGCCCTAAATAATCTCGGGTTTTGAATCTAATGTATCATAGAGTAGTGAAAAAAGAGCAGTCCAGTTGGATGGAGGATGAACACATATATCTTCTCTTTTATGCATGCAACAAATAAAAAGGGTATGGTTTATCTTATTTGTGAAAGGTGTTGAGGAAAAAACTGATGACTGAGGAAAACTGTGAGAGTTCCTCACAGAGGTATCCAATATGACAACTTGTAATTATAAAAAGAAGATCTAGGTTCAAGTTTGAAAGTAGCCCAAGATGACCTGCCACCTGTAGTCTTGGGCCTGATGGATGTGATTTTGTGCATGACCTCAGCAGAAAGTTTACTTACTCAGAATAGCTTGTTGTAATCAAATGGTAGAGAAAGCAAACACCAAGTATGCCATTTTGGTTTCATTTCCTATCTATGTTACTCTCAGATCCTGTTTTACTCATCTTGTGTAGAAAATATACTGTATTTTTTGATTAGTGATGAGAAAGAATTTTCTGATATTTTAAAACCCTTTGTTTCTCCCTCTAGTGCTAAGAAAAGACAGAATACATGAACACACTGTACAACACATGAATGATAAACCATGAAGGGAACCAAGAATGCTTGTTCAGTTTTCCCAGTCCACAACCACTTTTCTCTCACTGTTCAGCTCAGAGACCTCGTCAGCGTGCTGAGGAACTACTGCCTCATGTGCACTTCTGTTTTGGGCTAAAGTAAGGAATGAAAAGACAGAAAGGGTCTCAGGGTTAACACTGATATCTACTAGGTGACAGTTGACAAATTAAAAGTTGGGCAATAAGGAGTTTTTTATCTATAGTTAGATCAAATATCTGATGGAGCAATTTATGAGATGTTGTTGTAAGTTCCTTTTCCCTTGGAATAACTTCCTTTTGCCTTGGAATGTTTTTGAAACAAGGTAGTTGTCTGAGGAGAGGTTCCACGCTGCTGGGTTTGAAGAAGCATTCAGTAGCCCTTGCTTGTCAGTCAGAAGAGAGGAACATGGTGCTGCCTTGGAATCTGCTAAAGTTTCGTGGCCATTTCAGACTTTAAAAATGCAAAGGATGTAGCACAAGTATACTAATATTTAAATATCAGGCTATTCTGGCTGGTGACCTAGATGCCCAAATATTGATGACCAGCACCAACTGGGTATTAACATTGTACTGTGCCCAGAGCAAAGAAGGCTGTGCTTCCTGCTTGGATCTCTTTTGTCCACACACATATCGTAATGGAGATTTCCCTTTCTGTGCTGTCAGTTGCCTCACAGTGGGTTTTTTTTTTTCAATATTGGGCTGAGGAGAAATGTTCTAGAGAATATTACTTTGTCCTTTCTTCTTTTTATAAGATGTTCTTATACTGATTGATAGTTTATTATCTTGGTAGCAGAAAGTGGAGGAGCTGGCACAGAGAAGACAAAACCAAAAGATGATTTTATCTGTGTAAAGTACTCTGACACCAGAATAACAAACACGGAAAGAAGGCCAACATTGAAGAGAATTTAATTTAATTTATTGTGGAAAACAACTGGCAAAGCTGCAAGCATGGTTGGCTGTGTGGTATAAGTAAAACTATAATAGTTGCCATTTATATACTCTGACTTGAAAACAGGCTGCTGTGCCATTTCTGTGCAGGCTGATATTGTGTGTTTTCCATACAAGATTACTTTTTCCCTTTGCATGCCACCTCCTTGGAATCCATCAAACAGATTATTCCAAAGTGACCCTATTGTAATAGTATGTATATTAAATTTATACCTAGCCTCAAATAAAGCACAGGTTTGCATTATTGAATATATGAGTAGGACAAGCAGTAGCAGTATTAATTTTATTTAATGTTATGCCTACTATATGGAGTTAAAAGATAGAAAGATTTACTATCCATTTCAAGGGAAGTTATTGCAGTTTGATATTAACGTTCTCAACATTTTCTTTTTTTTTTTTTTCTTTTTAATCTGTAGTATAGTAATAGAGAAATAACAGGCTATTGTAGTATAGCCATCAGGGGCCTGGCTGCCTTGTGGGGGCTGGCAGTGACAGTGGAACTGGATGAAATCAGTCATGGAGTCAGTCCGAACCCCATGCCCCACCCCCAGCTGGCCCTGCCGTGGTGGCACGGGGAGTTCCAATGCATGGGTGTGCATTGGAAGCAGTGGTCCCACAGAGTGGGCAGTCCTACAGGCTGCCTGAGAGCACCCTGTATCCCCCAAGGTATGGGGCTTTCCCTGACTGTCCTGGTGGGGTGCTGGACCTGGGCCTTGGCAGCTGAACTCTAGGAGGTGGGATGCTCTCAGCACTTTTACAACAGCAAGGAGAAATGGGCAAAGCACAGACTATGTCTATGGAGCGATAACGCAGTGAGCTTTGGGGTATGTGTTTCTTGGGGCGCATATAAGGCATTTGCTTGCATTATTAAATGTATGAGTAGAGCAAGCAGTAGGAATATTAATTGTATTTAATGTAGTCCATTCCATTTAATGGTCCATTTAATGTAGTCCATTGCCCTATGAAGCTACATAAATACCTACTGCGTAGCTCCTCTGTTGTACCATCCTTTTTCCCTGCACTCAGCACTCGTGAGGCTGCACCTTGAGTACTATGTTAGGTTTTGAGCCACTCACTTCAAAAAGGACAATGAAGTCCTGGAGTGTGTCCAGAGAAGGGCAACAAAGCTGGGGAAGAGTCCGTAGCACAAGTCTAATGAAGAGCTGCTGAGGGAGCTGGGGTTGTTCAGCCTGGAGAGGAGGAGGCTCAGGGGGTACTTTATTGCTCTCTGCAACTAACTGAAAGAAGGGTGTAGCAAGGTGGAGGTTGGTCTCTTCTCACAGGTAACAAGTGATAGGACAAGAGAAAATGGCCTGAACTTTGCCAGGGGAGGTTTAGGTTGGATATTAGGAAAAAAATGTTCACAGAAGGGGTTGTCAGGCATTGGAACAGGCTGCCTGAGGAAATGGTGGTGTCACCATCCCTGGAAGTATTTAAAAGACATATGGATGTGGCATTTAGTAACATAGTTTATTGATGGACTTGGCAGTGGTGGGTTAACAGTTGGACCCAATGATATTATATGTATTTTCCAACCTAAACAATTCTATGATATTACGATTATTTTAGCACAGGTATTTAGATGACAATTTTCTCTACCACTCCATATATCCACCTTTACTTTGGTATTTTCCTCATTAAATCTGAGAGGAACTTTGGGTAATGTGTCTAAGCAGTGCATTTAATTACTGCACACATCTGTCCAAATCTGAGGATGATAAGAAACTATGTCTCTTTTCCTGTTCACCCTCTTGGAGGGCAGACTGTTCCCAAAACTGGGCTCTCTGCCTCGCAGCTGGTTTGCAGTTGCACAGTCTCAGCCAGTGAAACCCACACAACTGGCAGTTCAGGGACAGAGCAGTGGCTGATCAAACCCAGATGCCCACCAGCAGCATGGTGGAGACTGAGTCACATGACATCCTTGTCCCAGTGACACTGGGTGTTAGTTCTTCTCCCTAGAGAGCTCTGGTCCCTCTTCTCCCATCTGGAGTCACAATTCTACTCCTCTCCTCATTTTCTCCCTTTCTAGGTGCTCCTCAGCCCTCTGACTGCAGTGGATGAGTGCGAGGCACATGTGGTTTCGAGAAAGAGCATGGTTATGTCTCTTTGACATCCCCGGTCAGAAGCCACAGAGTATAACTCAGTCAGCATGTTTCTGTACAGGTTGTTTCACTCCCTAAGCTTTGATTCTCCATGCAAAAGAGAATCCTATTTTTGCAGATTTAAGCTTGCAACGCCAATGAAAAAGCAATTACATTGCACAACACATAAAAATTATGACAGTCATCTATCTTTCAGAAGCTATAGCAGTTTTATTCAGATTTATTGAAGGCTTCTTTTCCCCCAAATGATATCTTTCTGTAAGTCCACTTCATCTACTAGAATATCGAGTCACCAGAACGACCTCAATGATGAATCATTAGAACGTCATTAAAACACGATCCTTAGTATCAGTCATGGTCACAGGAATGCAATAAGCTAAGCCATGGCAGCACACTTAGAGCCATATAAATGTTTTTTGAAGGCTAATACACTTTTCACTTAATTATGTTTTCAAATTATACAGCCATTTTGCAGTGATTCATTGTAATTATTGTCTGTATTTAATTTAGAGTAAAAAAACATACATAATCGTCTTTGGCGTAAACACGCTTTACTCAGTGGGTTTGTGGCAGGACAAAATTAACCCCACAAAGAGATCTTTTCATTACTCAGCTTTCCCGTGTAAAATATTAATTAAAATATCCCTAATATCAGTACAAAAATGTGAACAATTGGAGTCTTGTGAAGCTGTGTACAAAATCCCTTCAAATTTTCCAGAAAAATTGCCCAGAATAATGATTTTCCATCACAAGAAACAACGTGACTTAAACTCTCAGTTTACAGGTACCTATGTTAGCAAAAGCATTTTTCATAGCTTCTCCAGGAGCAACCTGTATCTTTACATCGAGTTATCACCTGCGAAGTAAAGCATGTCCACAAAATGCTCCTGAGCCTGGATTGTTGTGCATATATTTAGTAAGGGCAACCCACAATGAGTATCTGAGCATACAGAGAAGTAAGCAGAATCCAAAGGCAACACCATCAAAATCATAGGCCGAATTCAACTTAAGCGTAAGATGAAATGACGACCCGTGAGGCTGATTGTGCAATGTATTGTTGAATAAAGTCCACCAAGTTTAATAAAAATCCAAAGACAGAATTTGACAGAATATAAAGCATATATTACCTCTTCACTCCTGCTGCTTACTGCACTGGTTTCCAAAGCCCAAATGAAAACAATGCCACACCCAACATAAACACACCTGAGGTGCAGATCAGTGACATTTCTCTTGTACATCCTCTGTTTACTTTTCATGAAAGAGTTCCACTGAGCATGTTCTGTTCAGGTTAGCTCAAAAGTATCACATTATCAAAAATCCATGGCTGGTTTCCAAACAACAGCTCACCTAATGATTTCAAGGTGGACCACTTCGTGCTGATATAAATAAGAACAGTTTCAGTCCTATATATTGTGATAGTGAATCTGCTGCTATTGTGTCAGGTTTTTCTTTAGTGGTTTTATCTGCTCACACGTGAAGGGAATTGTGATCCCAGATTGTCTGCAGCTGGAGACTTTTAAATCAGTGGAGTTACAGAAGCAAGAAATTTGGCTTATTATTGTAGTGTTTTGTTCTTTTGTAGCACCTGAGAAAGGACTGGATTTTCATTACAATGGGCAAGATCTGAACTTAGAGGAAGAAATTCTCTTGTGAGGGTTTTTTAGTTATATGTCAAACAAGATAGAAAAATTTGTTAAAAGTAATATGAAATATGGAGGATGTTCTATGAAACTGGTATTATTCTGGGGTTGGTTGGATATGTAACCTAATGGTCCCAAATGAATTAGCTTTATTAAAAATGAAATAAATAAATAGGGACAGCATTCCCCTATTGACCCTCATTTCCTTATTGCAGCAAGTGGACCACTTAATAAGGAACCGAATGGTTCATAGCTTTCTGCATTTAGAATCCTGCTATTTGCCAGAACATTTGCAACTAAATCAGACTGACTGAGCTGTTGCTCTGTGACTGAAGTTGCTTTGATTGTGTCAAAACTCAAAGCTTTGTTGAACACTTGCTGAACACAATATTGTACTCAGATACATGTTGAAAAAATTTTCTTATGCTTCACCATCTCAAGATTGATAAGATTGATGAGCCTCCTGAATCCTAGACTTTTAAAAGCTAGACCACTTCACAGCATTCTGAGCATGGAGTAAATCTTGCACGTGAGAAGCTGGTGTGAAGGAGTTGCTGCAATTAGGAATCCTGCTATGATTCCTTTCCCTATTGCTCATTTATGAAGACCCTTCCACAGGTACTTCTGAAAATGCTGCCCACCATCCTTAACATACTTGGAACACTTCACTTTGATCTGGAGACTTGTCTTGTACTGATGGCTGCATGTGGGACTTGTATGATAAACCCACTGTTCAGGTTTTCCTATTGCCTGTCCTCCCAGGAAATTTGGACCCTGGACCTATGTAANAACATACTTGGAACACTTCACTTTGATCTGGAGACTTGTCTTGTACTGATGGCTGTTCAGGTTTTCCTATTGCCTGTCCTCCCAGGAAATTTGGACCCTGGACCTATGTAAAGTTCCTTTCAGGAGCAGGACCTAAGGAAGCAGTTAAAATGATGTCACTCTCCACTCATGAAGCATAGATACTGCTCATTGAGATGACGGTTGTCAAGACAAAGCATTGATAGAATACAGCAGTTAGTTAACAGATGAGTACCTATATGAAGTACAACAGTGAATAGATAGAAAAGGCCTGAGCAGCAGAAGTTCAGTTTTGGCTTATGTGTTTTGTGTAGGAAGACCTGTCAGTCTGTCTGTGTTAGATCTCTCCAGTCTTATACTGTTGGACAGTGTATGTGAAGCACAGCATCAGGGCTCCCTCCTGGATGTTCAGGTGCCAGCTTGGAGATAGTGTGGCCAAGGGCAGCCCCTTCCTTTGCTGAATATGGATGCAGGCTCCCAGATGGTGCAGTGGGAATGGCCCATCCAGGGTTGACCCTGTTTCCCAGGGGAGATGCTTTTAATGTCAGTAACTACCAGCTGGTGTGCTCTGTGCCCTGCCATCTCATGGGAAAGGCAAGTGTCAAGGCTAGTATTTAGGGATAACAAAATGTCTTTCTATCAATACATCAATAGCAAAAGGAGGGACAAGGAAAACATCCATTCTTTGTTGGGCATGGGTGGGAACATAGTTATCGAAGATGAGGATAAGGCTGAGGTATTTAACACCTTCTTTACCTCAGTCTTCAACAGTAAGACAGGTTGTCTGGAGGACAGCTGGCTTCTGGAGCTTGTAGACAGAGATAAGAAGCTGAACAGCCCCCCTGTAATCCAGGAGGAAACAGTTTGCGACCTGCTGAGCCACCTGAACCCTCACAAGTCTATGGGACCAGATGGGACCCACCCAAGGGTGATGAGGGAGCTGATGGAAGAACTTGCCAAACCGCTCTCCATCATTTACCAACAGTCCTGGTTCACTGGGGAGGTCCCAGATGATCGGACATTGGTGAATGTCACGACAATCCACAAAAAGGGTCAGAAGAAGGACACGGGAAACTACAGGCCTGTCAGCCTGACCTCAGTGCCTCGCAAGGTTATGGAGCAGATCATCATAAGTGCAATCACACGGCGCCTACAGGATGGACCAGGGATCAGACCCAGCCAGCACGGGTTTAGGAAGGGCAGGTCCTGTCTGACGAACCTGATCTCTCTTTATGATCAGGTGACCCGCCTGGTGGATGAGGGGAAGGTTTACCTGGACTTCAGCAAAGCCTTTGACACCGTCTCCCACAGCATTCTCCTG
>VYXB01005622.1:105044-134887 GCA_013397135.1 Pachyramphus minor
TGTGTCCAGTTCTGGGCCCCTCAGTTCAGGAAGGACATTGAGGTGCTGGAGCAGGTCCAGAGAAAAGCGACCAGGCTGGTGAAGGGGCTGGAGGACAAGTCCTATGAGGAGAGGCTGAGGGAGCTGGGGTTGTTTAGCCTGGAGAAGGGAAGGCTCAGGAGAGACCTCATCACTCTCTACAACTCCCTGAAAGGAGGTTGTAGCCAGGTGGGGATTGGTCTCTTCTCCCAGGCAACCAGCAGTAAGACAAGAGGCCACAGTCTTAAGCTCTGCCAGGGGAGGTTTAGATTAGATATTAGGAAGAAATTCTTTACAGAGAGGGTGGTCAGGCACTGGAATGGGCTGCCCAGGGAGGTGGTGGATTCTCCATCCCTGGAGGTATCCAAGAAGAGACTGGATGTGGCACTTAGTGCCATAGTCTAGTTACTGCAGTGGCAGTGGATCAAGGGCTGGACTTGATGATCTCAGAGGTCCTTTCCAACCCATCTGATTCTATGATTCTATGATTCTATGATATGTTTCTGTCAGTTACAGCATCTGAAGTTGTGGGATTCTTTTTTTTTTGGTTTCTCTTTTGGTGTTTTTGTTCTTGTTTGATTGTTTGTTTGTTTATTAGTTGGTTGGGGTTTTTTTTTTGGTAAGAAAAAAGACCAGTTACATTTTCTACAAATTGCAAGGAAAAAACTGCACTCAGCCTATTTTTATATTATGTCATGCTGGTATGCTTCATCTCGCAGAAATTATGATCTATTTGACTGCGCTATTTATAATATCACCTGATGTGATATCAGCCAGTTTTGCACAGAGAAGGAAAGCTTTTCAAAAAAACATTGGGAATTAAAGTCCTGTGAATTTTTTCAGGCTCTTTACTCAAAGCAAGTTCATGTACAACTGCAATGCTCTGTCTTCCTCTTCAGTTGCTGCTGACACATGATGTCAGGAGCAAAGTTTGTCAGAGATGCCAATGTAGCTTCTCATAACTTGCATTTCTGTAGTCTCTTGATATGTTGATTGCTCATACTTGCTGAGAAAGAAGAGCATTTGTCATTTCTGGACTAAGGAAGTGGCAAGGGTAGATCCAGCAGCCTTGAATTTGCTTTATGGCATGTACATCCTTTTGGGGGCTGACAGACTAGTTTTGTGGAGTTAATAGTTTGAGTAGTAACTAGATGCACACAAAATCCTCACATATTCACTGTGCCTGGGCAGTTCAGATGCCAGCACCTTATTCAAGTGTGCACAGAGCAAATAGGCTCCAAAAAGTCTGCTTTCCTGTTTCTGTTGACAGAAAAACTTTATAGGTCACAGTTAATGCGCAACTCGTGTTTCTGGAAAGAAACATGAAAGTGGCAGCAATGGAAGATACAGGTCTCAGATCAGCTAAAAATCACTGAAGAAAAGAAGGTAAATTGTAGCAATAGTACTCTCTAAGGGTTAGAGACCCTTAAATCAAAAAGGTCTGGTCATACCTCTGCCAGCCTGGGACTATTCTATTTGAGAAGAAGTAAATTTATGCCAGCCCATATTTCACTGAATAATCAAAGACCCCAAGTAACCTTCTAAAGCTCCTCCAAGACTTTTTTTTTAAAAAAAAAAAAAAGGTGGGAAAAGCTTATTTTTGTTGAGACAGGTTTTCTTATTGACTAGTATTGACTTGTGGGGAGAGGAAGATTTACTCCCTGCCTGTGTTTAGGTACAACTTTGTAGCATTTTACTCCACATTCTTGGGCTGTACTTTAAAGATCCTGATGCTCTCTGTTCTTGGGGTATTTTTTGTTTAATTTGATCACCCTTGAAGAACTTTAGCTAAGTCAGTTCCCAGAGAAAGGAACACATTATTTCTACATAGGATAAGCTGTTCATTTGGGGAATTTCCAACTGTTTACACTGGAGCAGAAGGGTATTGGTAGCCATAGGCATGTACAGTCCCTTCTAGATATCCCAGAGCTGCAGTTTTCTCTCTCTCAATAAAGTTAAGAGAAAACAGAAAAAAATTATAAATAAGGAATTTATATAAATACTGGAATCAAAACCCAACAACAACAAAAGAATTAATGAAGTATTAAGTTCCTAGTTTGGAGTAGCTACTTGCTATGGTTAAGTGACTAAGGAAATAACGGTTCGGTAGTCGTGCCCTAGTCATAGATGAAATTCTAGCTATTTTTGAAGTGGGAATTCCTGGAAACACCTGGACGTGTGTATTGAGTCCGGCTGAGGTGGAGTTAATCTTTCTTATAGCAGCCCTCCTAGTGCTGTGCTTTGTATTTGTAGTTATAACAGCATTGATAAGACAGCAACGTTTTGGCTGTTGCTGAACATTGCTCACAGAGCATCAAGGCTGCCTCTCCAACCCTCTCTAAAGGCCAGTGGGCTGGCAGTGGGTGAGAGGCTGGGAGCAGTCACAGCTGAGACAAGCTGACCCAGATTAATGAAAGCAATATCACATATCATATGATGTCATGCTTAGCAATAAAAGTTAAAAGAAAGGAGGAGAACAACACTCAGCTCTACAATATTTGTCTTCTACCACAACTGCTATATGTACTGGGGTCCGATTTCCTAGGAAGTGTCTGGATATCACCTGCTTGTTGGAAGTAGAGAAGGAATCTTTTTGTTTTCCTTTAATTCTATGTGCAGCCTTTGCTTTTCTTTTATTAAACTGTCTTAATCTTGACCCACGAGATTTTTATCTTATTTTTCCCCTATCCATCTGAAAAGAGGAAGTGATAGAGCGGCTTGAAAGGGACCTGGTGGCCAGCTAAGGTCAACAGAACATAGTTGCAAAATCGTTTTAGTTTCATCTTGAAGTGTTGCAAAGCATAACTAGGTATGTGAGATGCCTTCAAGTAGTTCCAGACAGGAAGAAAATCAAAATTCCTTGTTCTATAAAATCACTCAAAACCTATATTTAGGAGAACACTTTTCACTCTTTCTGTGCATGAAATGTCTTTCTAAATTGCTGGAACATTTGGCAGAGCAAGAAATACAGCTGAAAAACTTAAACTTTTGTTGCAAGGGAAGGTCTTTCATGAAGTTGTATTAAAATTCCCACGGGTCCTCATTCTTAAGATGTTCACCTGCATCTATAAAATATGGGATCAAAATAGTATAAAGCAAATGGTTATTTTCCCAAGATTAAAATGCACTTTTGGTTGCTCAACTAGAAATGAAAATTGGCTCTATTAAATGTTTTCATTGGTATATTAAGCTTCATAAAGTAAGTTTTATGTAGGTCACAAATTTCCAGACACTCTGTTTTGTTATGCTATGTTGCATTATGTTATGTTACATTTAGAACCAATCTAAGTTCTCTATCAGTTTCAATTTTCAAACACACCTCTTGAAGTTGGAGAACATTTACATATTACAAGGTTTAGTAATATAAGTAAAGAGAATAAAATACATTATTGTTAAAATGTTTGAGTGTGGAAAACAGATACTGTGGGCCCTAAGTATATAAACAAACTTTGCAAAGATAGTCCAAGATCGAGACTGTTGCTTAATGAGATTCAGAAAAGCACTTAAGCTCTTGGTTTATGATACATAAAATTCACTGGCTATAATGTATTTTTGATACCTATATATTCTAGAGACATGTATCAGAAATACTGGATCTTTGCTGTGTGCAATCCCATGTTAGCTAACACGTGGGAGCTAAAGTTCTAATCTGAAGTGGAATTTCTTTTCTAACTTTAGGAAAATTATATGTACCTCCATCTTGGGATGGTTCTTTAAAAGATGTAGGCTGTCAGTCTTTCAGCTCTTGTTATTGTGATTTAATAACACTAGGATAATCAAACATGGCATTTTTAGATTAATAGGCAACATAAATAAGGAAGACTAATTATAAACAATTTAAAAAAGGAAAGCAATAACTTATTGCATCAGTAGCTGGCAAGAAAAATTTATGTTCACTTATTTTAATAATTCATTAAGTGCACGCTAGTTTTGGGTGGACGTTCTACTTGTTAAATCTATCTGAGTAACATTTGTCAAGCACACTTGATGGACAGCAGAACTGTGAAAAATAGTGTCCAGACAGGGAATGCTTCTTATGCTGGTTGGGCAGGGGAACTGTCCCAGCACCACAGGGAAAAGGAGAAGGCTGGTAATAATTTACTGCATTGGTTATGACCCTGGAGCAGGCCAGTCTTATTTCTGCCCACCTGGGATGTCTCCCCAGTTGTCCTCTGGTGTTTCCCAGCAGAATATATTCCATCTGAATCAGTTCTGATAGAAATTTGCCCAAACACTTCTCAAAAATCATTAGTCAAAAAAGACTTCATCATTTCCCCATGTGACCTATTCCAGTGCTGGGCCACTTGTGCTGATAGAAATATATTCTTGTTCCATTTCTTGAATTTCCTGTATAAACATCTTATGCTTGATCCTTTAACCTGTAAACCTGGACAAGACTTTATTTTCCTCCTTTTAGTAGGGAACTTAGAAATGTTTTGAAGACTGTTACTGTGTTTCCCTTTGGTTTTCCCTAATTGAGATGAAAGCATTCAATTTATTTCAGGGTAGCAGGTAATTCAGACTTGATGCATCACAACATGCACTGACAGATGTCCTTGTGTTGTGTGTCCCTCATGCTTGGAAGTTTCAGTACTGAATTAGAAGCAACGTATTAATATCTAACTATGCCCATACATAAAAATATAGCTCTCCAAAACATAGATCCAGAGTCTCTTACACTAACTTTTGATCCCATCTAAAATGCTCTTTGTGCTTGGTGTGAATACAAATTGAAAGGACAAGGGCCCCACTGTTATCCACAAATGCTATTTTGGAAAGTCTTTGTGCTTTATTAAACCACAGAAACTGCTTAAGAAAGTGTTGATGGACGTGGATGCTTTATGTTGTATATGGTCTTAATTGTTATGCTTATTTATTAAGGGCTTAATTGTCATAATTTTCATGTATTTGAGGTTAATATCATGGGCTATGACAAAATTCTAGTTGTCCTCAAATACAACCAAGGGGTCAAGAAATACAGCACTCAGTTGTGAATTAAGAAAGACAAACATGAATTTGTAGGAATTACTCAAAACTAAAAAATGAGAAGTGTTTTTCTGTTTTTAAAGGTATTAATCCATTTTGGTGTAATGGATTGGTTGATGATCTCTTCAGTACAAGAGTGATGTGAAACTGAAGTATATAAATGTCCCACTGCACCAACAGGACATGGGATCCTAAAGCCAATAAGGCAAGCTCAAAGTGAATGGAAAGCTGGGCATCCTTTTCTCTTCAAATACAAGAAAAATCAGAGAAAACCACCACAAAATTCAATTTCCATCTCCTGCAAAGCAATTGATAAGTGTATTTTCACAAAACAGTGCCTTAAAATTATCCTTTTTGTCTACTTTCAGTGATTCTTGTCGCTCTAGTTCTAACTGGACGTATTAAAGGGTGGCAGGAGTGAACAAGGTAGTTGAAGACAAAGAAAGAAGATTGAGCAATGGCAATAGATTACTTAGCTCTTCAGTCCCTGAAACAGTATTTCAAGGGCAACTTTCCCCTTCTTATCTTCCCCTACTGCCCTCAGAAAAAAGCCTGATGTGTCTTATAGGAATTCGGGGGAATGGCCTGAAGTTGTGTCAGGGGAGGTTTAGGTCGGATATTAGGCAAGGGTTCTTCACCCAGAGGGTGGTTGGACACTGGAACAGGCTCCTCAGGGAAATGGTCACAGACCCTGACAGAGTTCAAGAAGCATTTGGGCAATACTCTCGGACACATGGTGTGACACCTGGGGATGGTCCCATGCAGGGCTAGGAGTTGGACTTGGTGGATCCCTTCCAACTCAGCATATTCTGTGATTCTGTGATACTATGCTTGGAAAGAGATTAGTTAGAACACATTCAAATCTAATTGTCATTAGATGTCACTTAGTAATTTTTCTCAAACAATGGAAGACACAAGATTGTAATTAAGGCTGTGTGCTCATGGCAAGATAAAATGCACAGCATGATAGTAAGGCAATTGGTTGAATGGGTGCAGCATGTCATAAAGCTATTGCCTGAGGGAGAGAAAATTGTTCCTTTCAGAGCCGGTGAGCTGTTCTCTAATTAACAAGGAAATTAGGAATAGATGATGATTTTGCAGGCAAATCTGCTTTTCTTCCGGAAATGTCAAATTTATCTCATGCAACAGCATCAGCTTAGAGGAATAAAGCACAGGTAAACAAAGGGTTTCAGCTTGAAGTGTGATGACATCACTCAGAAGTGACCCAAAAGCTGTGTGTATATATAATGTGTATATATATATGTGTGTGCCTGTGTGTGTGTGTATACACAGAGGTCAGCGATGCAGCCTGGGCACAATGTGTCCCAGACAGAGACAGGAGAGACTTTGTATAGGACAGGGTTCACCTCCATCACCTTGCACCATCACATTTTTGTTTACCAGAGCTGAACTGACCTCTGGCAAGGCATGTGGCCAGGCTGACACACTGCGAGGGGTGGGCTTGCCCAGCGTGGCCTTCCGCAGAATCTTAAAATCAGTCTGGTGTGTGTGTTTTGTTTTTTATCTCCTGCAGAGAAGGAAGGCTATTTACTGCCTTAGCAGAGGAACTTAGTAAGTCCAGCAATCTTTGAGATGCCTCAGAGCCAGAAATCTCTGCAAATGCTGTACATTCCCCATCTAATTTCACTCCGTTGAAGGGTTTATCTGAGAGGGTAGAACCTTTCCTGATGGAAATTGCGGAGTGGAGTTCAGTAAGAGTATCTTAGCTGTCTGGGGCATGTACCAACCACCAGGCTAAAGCCTGTTTATAAATGAGGTTATTTCAGTCTGCAGTTTCTCATGACAAAGCAATGCATTGCAACACTACTTCAAAATATTCTTGTCCTACTCTTCCATCTCTCATCCTTTTCTCAGATCTTCCTGTCCTCATTCTTATGCACCCGCTTTCCAGCTCTGCTTACGATGGCTACACTGCAAACTGGATCCATTGTTTTTGATTTGAAACAACCATCTCTTTCCTAAATGACTTTCTCTAATGACGGGCTTATTTGTGAGCTGGGTCACAAGCCATACAAGCAGCTATTCTGGTCCTGCAGAAGAGCAATGACACACAGCAGCAGGTAGGAATGAGCTGTAGGGCATGAATACCTTAAAACTCCTGGATGCTTCATCTCGTGAAACCTCAGCTTAAGTCATTCCTATTACAGTTACTCTTCTGGGCAGAAACTATGCATAGATTGACAAACAGTGTAAAAGGATATAAAAATGGCACTCTCGTCTACTATTTTGGAAACTCCCTGGATGATGATGGATTTCCAGGTTTGATTTACAATGACTGGAACTGTTGGCTGAAAAGACAGAGAGCACTCCCAATACATCACATCTGCAAATGGGAAATATGCAGTCCAATCCTCAAAAGCAGCAGCAACAGAAAACAAATCTATAATGCTGTAAGTTCAAAAGCAACATAAAAAATGTAGTATTTTCTTTTTCTGGCACTGCTGGGGATAGAGCCTTGTATTTTCCTAGGCTTTCTTGGAATGAAATGTTTTGTTTCAGAAGGAAGGGAAGCTTGTGGTTGGAATTCAGTTAAAAAAAATTATCCAAACTACCACTTCTACAATTAGGCGTCTGCTGGGAGTTGAAGCCCCCGTCACAGTCAATGCAGTCCTTTACTCCTGTAGAGAAGTTCATCTCACCCCGAAGCAGCTGCTCAGGGTGGGACTCAGTTAGTTTCCTGAATACAGGCTTCTTGTGGCGTTTGAGATGCCCAGGAGATCTGTCCAGGGCAGGCTAATAGGCCAGGGACAGCAGACCTCCACCTTGTGGCAGCAACTGAAGACATGAACGATAATTCGCAGCATCTAAAATTACACTGCACACCTACATTTAGTCTACTGAATATTACTATAACAGTTAAATAACTTTACAGTCTCATTATGTGGTTGATGAGCTAGTGTCCACAAACTTTAGTAGGATCTCACATGGACATATTTGAATCCATATACATAGATGGACAGATTTGGATGTCTTACTCTCAGTTTGAATCTCATTTTATTTGTCAAATCAAACAAACAACAAGTTGCTTATTTTTGAGAAAAATCAACTGTGGTTCAATGTGAATACTTTTTATATATGTGGTAGCTCTGCTGATAAATTGAGAAATCAACCCACTCTGGCATCTCTGGGAATGCACATCTTTGGCAGTGGCTCTATGCACTTCTGGTCCTAAATATTGACTTCTTAGACTTTGGCACTTTGCACAGAGTGACATGTGAGACTCAGCTCTTATTTTGTGCATCTAACTGGAATCACCAATAAGTGGTCAAACCCAGGAAGTATTTCTGCTCACATGAATGCCCTGATGATCCTTGTGGGTCCCTGCCAACTCAGAATATTCTGTGATTCTGCCCGTGGTCTTACAACAACATTCCTCCAAAGATCTTTCTGAACAAACCTTTTTTGCCTATATGAATAAAAATGAGGAGAAAAATAGAAGGAAAAAAGCTCCCCTCGTCCATTCAAACAACACATGGCAACTGCAAGATGTTATATTTAATTGTGCATTTTGATTTTTCAGCCTTTCACCCAGATATGTCAAAATCATCCAAAGTTTGTATATCCAATTTTTAGTATGAAAACTATATTCCCAGTATCTAAAAGTGGCTAAAAATCTCCTGTGTTTCTAGCACAGGATTCCCCATCAGACAGTTGAGTGGGCAAAAAAACCCCCAATAATGAGTGTTCTGAGGAAATTTCTCAATTGGATAAAAATAGTATTCCACTATCATTTATTTCACTTTCTTTGTTTTTTACTACTTAGTGTCAGAATAATTCAAGAACTTTTTTTTACAGGTGCAACCCCAGGAAAGAATTTATGTCAAAGTACTGTGACTTACTCCTTTTACTGATTGAGACTGACTAGAAGAAATGTGTTTAAAATATGATGAAATACTGGATGTCTAGTCATAAGTAGAATAAATGATGGTGACATTTACATTCTGGGCATTAGCAAACTAGTGAAGAATTCCTCCTGTTTAAATTTGGTAATTTTTTAAGAAGACAAGTAGGGTATTTATGTCCCTGGACATATTTTTTTAAACTAGAAATTAACTATAGTGTTGCTTATATTTCATTTGGACAGTGACAGGCTTTGGTATCTAAAGCAAATATTTTCTTGAGATTTGGATTTACATCTGATACACTACCTTGTCAGGAAGAAAAGACTTACTGGCCTACTCGTGGAAAAACTATTGGCAAAAGCAATGAATGCTGATTTCTTTACCCTTCTAATATTGATCAAGGTTGCCAATAAAGAGGTGTTTTATTTCATTGGTCTTGGAATTTGAGTTTCTCCCCATCATCTTTCCTTTAATCTATCTTTAGTCACAGAGAATGTTTCCGGTTTGGAGAAGAGAAACCCTTTTAGTGTGGTACTGCCAAAGGGAACTTGAGTCTTCAGACACCCTAATTGGACTGATGTTTCAGGGCAGGCCAGAAGTAAAGAAAGAGGAAAGAAATAAATGACTTTAGAGGAGAGGAAATTACCAGCAAAATAGATAAGTTCTTGAAGCAGAGGAATACATTTTCTTTTGATCTATTATTGTTAGTGTGCAGGCCTGAATAAAATGGATAGACTAATTGGAAAATAGCCCATAGCCCATTCATAGATAATGAACTAATTATGAAATCTTTAAACAACATGTTCTTGCAGACCAGAAGACTACAGGGCTTGCCGAGGTGCTGCTGCTTCTGATTTGGCAATAAATAAATCTTGTTTGCAGTAAACTGACAAACCTGTCAAGCTCCCACATGGCTTTTGAGTAACCTGCAGATTTTAAAACAAGCTAAATGTTTGCTGTTGAAAAAAAAGTGCAGTCTGTAGTACTGCTTGAAGTCACTTAAGCAGAAATGGAGATAAGAAATAGGAGTGTTTGTGTAACCAAGTGCTCTGCAGAACCAGCATACTTCTACCATCTCTGAAGGGCGGGAGAGACCCATCCACCATTGTAATTCATTTTCAGAAGTCCCCTGGTCCTGTGATCCACAGTCAGCCCACAAGGCACCTTTTGTGAGAAGCTTTGGAGAGAAGTGGAGTACCATCACTCTGGCCACTGTCAGGCATGCAGAGGGCATGGTACCTGTCAGCACTGGCTCTTCTGATAGGCTGAGCCTGCTGCCCCTGGTGGACTGGGGGAAAAAGAAACAAACTCTGCCACAGGCAGTGACATACTGATACCAGCATTTGTGAGGCCAGAGGAGGCCATTAGCTGCTAAAATTCAATATATTATTGAATTTTAGGCAATTATTACTATCTTTAGAGTGATGACTTGCACCTGACTACAGCTGCAATGCTTCCTTAGCTTATTCACACTAACAGGAGTGCTTCAACTCTCTACTAAATTCTTAGAGCTCCTAAAATCCGATTTCTGGTGTAAGAATTTAATGGAAAGTGAGTCTTGATGTTAGACTTCAACATTCATTTAAAAATTTTAGATTCTTTAGCTCTACTAACTGTGAAACCCATGCATTGAGCTATTACTGGACACAGATGAAGAGCATTCATTAAAAATATTGAAGCAATAATTCACTGACATTTCTTGCTGTATTTGCCTAGCTCTATTAGTTCCTAAAACTCTAAGACCTTTTTAAACATGTGGAGTAAGACTGAGAAAATAAAATGAATCTGTTCTAGTGCAGACATTTGTCACGAAGGCAGATCAGCAAGCCTGAAGAACAGACACTGGGAAATTGAGGATAATGCCAAAAAAAAAGGTTAAAACCTATGATCACAAGAATTCATAAACTGAAAGAGCCAACAGTAGCTGAAGCCCCATACTTCATTCATCTCCGTTTTTCTGAGCAGTGAACTGGAGCAAATGATGATAGCTGAAGCACTGGCAGTCTGAAATGCAGAAATGCTGAGCATCAGGAGTAATTCTTTCCTGAATAAATGCCATGGGAATGGCTTAAAAACTATGTGGCTACTTAAAATATTCATCAGTTACCTAAAGGTCAGAAGAAAGTATACTGCAGTAACTATACATGAGTCAAGCATTCTCTGACCTTCAAACTTCAATAGATGCTTGGAAATAGAAAAGAAATTGTGTAGTCAGAAATGTTGAATTTGAATGCTGAAAAACAAGTTTTCTGTTGGTAAAAATGAGCCAGTATTACTGCTTATTTTATGTGATACATAAATTTTTAGGCTTCTGTTATTTACACTATAAGTTGCATCTAGAAAAAGTGTTTCTAATCAACCATGCTATCTCATTTTCAGAATATGAAATATATGTTAAATATAAATCAGTGCTGGATACTTACTCTTACTTGTATATATGGATAAGACACTTTTCTCCTTTGCTTCTTATCTCTACTTCTATTTCTACTTATTACTGTTGGTCTTTTCAAGTGTATATACATCAAGAACCCAGGGAGGCTGAGGAATCTAATACCTGCTTTTCGGGCAAGGCATCTCCCATAGATAATAAGCTTCCTTATAATGAAATATTTTTTGTACCCTAAGAATGACAGAAAATAATTTCTAGTAGTGTGTAAATGGTTTGTTGCAGAGCTCTAATAAAGTGATATGTTTTCATTCTAATGAAAAAAAAGATATGAAAATCATGTAGTATTGCTAGGTGTACAGAGTATAGCACTATTTAGGATATATTTATTCTACAGAGCCAAGTACTCCTGCTTTCACTAACAGAGGACAGAAGCAATATATATTCATAGCTATACTCAGAACAGCTGGCATTTGGCTGCTGCTGTCCACACTGGCAGATGAGCATTTTTTCTATAAGTTGATAATTTTTACATTTGAAAGACCAGAAGCAGAAAAAATCAGAGCATGGATTTTGGGATTATAAATGGCAGGAGGAAGCATATCAGGTTCAGTTTGTTAAGTAGGAAATGAGAAATAATGGTATCAACATAATAGGCTGCAAGGAACCATAATTTCTAATTGTGGATTGTGCAGGTTGTGGGATTTACTGATTAAGATTAATAATATTTTTTAAATTATTATTTATTTGTGTATGAATGCACGCATAAAACATTTCTTTCCCAGAACTGTAGACACTCTTGTTTTTTGTATGATCTTATGAGCAAAAAAAGTACACTTGACATCCACTTGAAACCAGGGACAGATGCACAGGAACCCTGATGACAAATCCTCATTTCAGGAACTTCACGCACAGACTTCCTTCTCCTGACTTCATGAGACAAGATGTGCTTCCCTGCAGTGGCCTACACAGGTCTACACAGAGAGGAGAACAATCCAGAGCAGTCCCAGTCTTTCTTCCTTCTCCATATGCTTTTCAGGAGCACCTTGCTAGCCCAGTCCTCGAAGCTTTTCTTTCTTTAGAAAAGGGCTCCAGATTTTCTCTCACCTGTTAAACTATTCACCATGCCCTAAAGTCTCTGATGAAACACAAAAAAATAGAGATATGGCTTTCTCTTCAGATCTAATAGAAAATGAATCTATCCCATCTCTGTCAAAGGGATATATAAAATAGGAAAAAGAAAGAGCAGTTGCAAATGTGACATCCCGGGAGACAAGACACCGCAGTCATCCTGACTCTGCTGCTCCTGGGCAGTTGCTGCTGCAACCAACTAGACAGTTGGGTAAGTAGGAGATTTGGGAAATGTCATGTAAGCTTTCTCCTTGATAAGCATAAAGACTATCTTTACCTTTCTCTCAAAGGTTACATTTGATGAGCTAAAATACCCTTCAAACATAACAGTAGCTATTTCTCAGCTCTTATTCCCTCCCAACTGTCCTACCTCTTTTGAGAATAAAGTATTATATTTTACAAGAACAGTAGAAACTTTGCAATGGAAAAATGCCATTTAGACAATCGTATCTTTATGTCCAGAATGTAGCCTGTGTCCTTTCTTTCAACTGTCTATACATTTGTTCAGGAGCTCACCTTACTGTCTTTTCAAAGAAGTAAATGCCTCTATTTCAGTGAGTCACTTTCAGTTTATTCCATTTTTTCCCTGATGTTGTGGTGTGTTGACCTTGTCTGGATGCCAAGTGCCCACCCAGCTGCTCTATCACTCTCCTTCCCAGCTGGACAGGGGAGAGAGTAAGATGGAAAACAATTTGTGCGTTGGGATTAAAGCAGAAGCAAAAGCTTCTGCACACAAAAGCAAAGTGAAAGATAGCACAGTTTATTCTCTAATTCCCATGAGCAGTGATGTCTGACCACTCCTGAGAAGAAGGGCTTCAGCACGCGTAATAGTTCCTTAGCAGGCAGCCATTGGAGACAATGAATGCCCCTCTTCCTGGTCCTTTCCTTAGCTTTTATATCTGAGCTGACATCATATGGCCTGGAATATCCGTGTGGTCACTTTGGGTCAGTTGGCCTACTTGTGTCCCCTCCCAGGATCTTGCCCTCGTTTGAGGAAGGAATGTTACAGTGCTGATGCTGTGCTCAGCAGCAGCCAAAACACCGGTGTGTTATCAACACAATTCTAGCTACCAATGCACAGCACAGCACTGTGAGAGCTACCATGGGGAAATGAACTCCAGCTCAGCTGGACCCAATACACAGGTATACGAAAAATTGTTTAGGTTACTTTAGACTGTGGGTTAGATTGATAGTTGTGAATTCTCACCTGCATTTTCTTACTGTATATTTGATTTTTCTCTTAGTAATGCATTCTCCTATAACATGCATCAGCTTCTAGGATAGAGTATGTACAGTCACTTGAAGCTACTTAACCTTTACAGTGCTTGGAAGAAAAGTACATAGACAGATCATGTTTCAGTTTACCTATTTAATAAAATATTTCAACCTGTGAAGTCAGTTGTTCTTAGTAGATGACGGAAAGGCTATGAATGTTTTCTATCTAGACTTCAATAAGACATTTGACACCATTTCCCACCATTCTCCTGGAGAATCTGGCTACCTATGTTGTGGACAGGTGCACTCCTCACTGGGTGAAAACCTGGCTGGACAGCTGGTTCCAGAGAGTGGTGGTGAATGGAATTCAGTCCAGTTTGTAGGGGGTCACTAGTGGTGTATCCCAGGGCTCAGTACCAGGGCCAGTTCTGTTTAACATCTCTACTGATCATCTGGATGAGGGGATTGAGTGCATTCTCAGTAAGCTTGCAGATGACACAAGTTAGGTGGAAGTGTTGATCTGCTGGAAGGTAGGTAGGAAGGCTCTACAGAGAGACCTTGACAGGCTGGCTCAATGGGCTGAGGCCAATTGTATGAGCTTCAAGAAGGCAAAATCTGGGTCCTGCATTTGGATTGCAACAACCTCAGGCAGTGCTACAGGTTTGGGGAAGAGTGGCTGAAAAGCTGCCCTGTGGAAAAAGGACCTGGGGGTGCTGGTTGAGAGCTGGCTGAACATGAGCCATCAGTGTACCCAGATGGCCAAGAAGGCCAATGGCATTCTGGTTTGTATCAGAAATAGTGTGGCCAGCAGGACTAGGGAAGTGGTTGCCCCTCTGTACTTGGCACTGATGAGGTTGAACCTCATATACCATGTTCATTTTTGGGCCCCTCACTTTAAAAAGGACATTGAGATGCTGGAGTGGGTCCAGAGAAGAGTAACGGAGGGTCTGGAGCACAAGTCTTATGAGGAACAGCTGAGGTATCTGGGTATATTTAGTCTGGAGGAATGGAGGCTCAGGGGGTACCTCATTGCTCTCTACAACTACCTGAAAGGAGATTGAAGTGAGGTGGGGGTTAATTTCTTCTGCCATGCCTGAAGTTGAAAGGACAAGGAAATGGCCTTGAGTTGCATCAGGGGAGGTTCAGATCAGATGTTGGAAAAAATCTTTTCATTGAAAGTGTTAGATTAGGCATTGGAATATGTTGCACAGGGAGGTGGTGGAGTCACCATCCCTGGAGGTGTTTAAGAGGCATCTGGATTTGCCTGGGTAATGTGGTTTAGTGGTTTAGGGGTTACAGCGGCATTGCTAAATTGACAGTTCAACTGGCTGATCTTAAAGGTCTCTTCCAACTTCGATGATTCTATGATTCTGTAATTCTAAGACTGCATGCTTCCAGCTGAGGAGCCTTACTGACATCCATAGTCTTTCTTGCTCCACTGGTAAGAGAGTTAGTGATACAAGCTGCGCTAATGGGACATTTCTGAGGCAGTTCCATCACCTCGTCTCAGCCAGTGTGTCCAGCTGTTGCAGTTACCAAAGCAGTCTCCAGAGTTTTTGAGTGGTTGTGCTGGAATCCAGATGCCTACATTACTTGTAGATGGCTATGTACTTTTCTGGCCTCCAGTGCATTATTGACTCTGGAGACAGAAAACCAAAGGCAAGTAAACAGCATGGTTCAAGAAGGTAAGGCTAGGTATTTCAGAAGAGAGCCTCCGCGGCTTCAGAGGTGTTGGCTGGGATACAAGAAATAAAATGGAAAAGGGAAATATACGAATATGTCCCATATAGAACATGAGTGCAATTAGCAAAATCTTGAAACACAGTATGTGGCTAAATAAACGTGGTAGTTTAACTCTGGATGGATTACAGGTACCCACCAAAGCTACTCTATCAGTCCTCACTCCTCTCTGCAACTGTACAGGGCATAGAAAAATATAACAAAACTGTCATGACTTGAGATAAGGACAGCGAGGGATTACCATCACGGGTAAAACAGACTCAACTTGGGGAAATTAATTCAATTTATTACCAAATAAAATCAGAGCAGAATAAGAGGAATTAAAACAAATCTTAAAAAAACACCTTCCTGCCACCCCTCCCTCCTTCCCAGGCTTTATCTCCTCCCCTCCAGCAGCACAGGGAAATGGGGAATGGTGGTTATGGTCAGTTCATCACGTGCTGTTTCTGTTGCTGGTAAGAGAGAGAAGTCTTTCCCCTTTTCCAGCGTGGGGTTCCTCTTGTGGAAGACAGTCCTCCACAAACTTCTCCAGTGTGAATCCTTCCCACAATTCTTCACAAAGTTCTCCAGTGCGGGTCCATTTCAACAGGATGCAATCCTGCAACAACAGCCTGCTTCAGCGTGAGTTCCCCACAGGGTCACAGATCCCACCAGGAAACCTGCTCTAGCATGGTCTCTTCTCTCCACAGAGCCACAGGTCCTGGCAGGACCCTGCTCCAGCATAGGCTTTCTATGAGGTCATGGCCTTCTTTTGTGCATCCACCTGCTCCAGTGTGCATCTCCTCCATGGGCTGCAGGTATATCTCTGCACTCCTGTTGACCTCCATGGACTGTATGGGCACAGCTGCCTCACCATGGTCTTAATCAGGGGCTGCAGGGGAATCTCTGCTCCAGCATCTGGACCACTTCCTTCCCCTCCTTCACCAAGTGACCTTGGTGTCTGCAGAGTTGTTCCTCTCACATGTTTTCACTCTGCTCCTCTCTGAGCACACTTTCATCTGCACAATACCTTTTTTTTTTCTTCTTAAATATGGTATCACGGAGCTGCTGCCACCATTTCTGATTGGCTTGGCCCTGACCAGCAGCGCCTCCATCTTGGATCCAGCTCCCATTGGCTCTGTTGGACATGGGGGAAACTTGGGACAGTTTTGCACAGAAGCCACTCCTGTAGCACCCATTGACCCCACTAACCAAAATGTGGCCATGCAAACCCAATAGAATAAATCAAGTATACTGTAATTGTGAGAACCCTTCTGTGCTTTAAGTACTCGGTATTAAAATTTGTGTATGAGGAATAGGAATGTTGATATTACCTATTCATCCATGCCCTTTTCAATTCATGGCAGGTTGTTTTAGTTATACACACAAAATATTAATAAATCTATTTCAGAAGGTAATTTTCTCATATACATTCATTTGTGAGCTTGTAATGGTTCAGCAGATGAAATCTGCAACACCTGGCTGAGATATATTTAATATGATGTAGTGTATGAGCTGCGGAATAAATTTAATATAATCACCAAATACTGAATAAAGTTGTAAAATAATTTATTGGAGCAACAAGGAGTTATATGGTAGATCTTATGCAGAAAATAAAATTATTAAATGTTAATGAAATAGGCATTTAAAACTGGAGTTGTAGTGTATAATTTATTCCATTATTAAAGTTCTAAATTACTTTCATGCAATAAACCAGGATAAATGTAAAGTAAATGATCATGAGGATGACAAGAGGGGAAAGCAAATTAGTATGCATTGTCATGGTGCGGAATTAAATTGATACAAATGCAGCTGTATAGTAACAAAACCAAAAGATTCACTATTATACCATATTTAACAAACTCATCAGAAGTCGCATCTGCCATTGTGGGTATTTTTGAGATTTAAAAAATTTTCCTGCCACAAACCACAACAAAATTAAAATGTGAACACTTTAATGAAAATAGTCTAGGCTTTTATACCAAATAATTTCAAAAAGAATGTTGTTTCAATATTTTATTTTTGATTTCTTTTGCTTTAAATTAATGTCAGAAGGGAGTTCTTTTCAGTCAAGAGATACTTTTCAGCTAAGTTGTATTGAATTAGCATGATTTAAAATGACAGAATTGGTTTTTTAACCATAAATTCATTTAAATGAAGTGTCCTTCAGTGGAACCACAGTCTCTAAAAAAATCCTGAATAGAACTGCCTAAAACTTTACTCAAAGCAAAAAGATATGGTCTTAAGAGTACTGAGAAACAGCTGCAATTGCAAACTTTCCTACCGGTTCAGCTTACTAGCCTGCTGAATTAGGCTGCTGCTCTCTCATATGAGTCATTGACATGAAACTTTTCATACCCATCAACAATAATTGTATCCCATTCAAAGTGCCTAATTGGTAAGAATGAGGAATAATGCAGAGTTAGGGTATGGAACAGTAAAAAATTCTCTGCCTGCACTATAGAAAATTGACTATAGCAGTTTTGGGGACCAGGGAGTGGGGTGAGAAAGAAGGGGATGCTGGAGCAGTGATGATGGGATGTACTTTTCAGTCTCCCAAAATCATTGACCACTACTTCATCCTTCACATTTATTCTACTGAGTGCGTTCAAGTGAACAGAGTTTTGAGACTTCCTAAACTATCTTCCAGCAAGGAGTCTTCCCATCCCAGAGGATTTCAGATCCAAACACCTGGGACCATGATTGAAGTTTTGCCAGTACAGCTGAGCCAGAGAACACAAGCTCTGAGGACAAAAAAAAATTAAAGCCTGAAAAGGGACAGTAAATTCAAACACACTCTAGAAAAGAAGAATAGATAGTTACTAAAAGTAAAGACTTATTCAGGGAAAGAAGTACATAGGAGACATGATTATAACCAGAAATACTAGAAAGAGTGTGATTAAAAGGAGGTAGGCAAGACAGATGGGAGTGACCGGAGGTGAAGTAAAATGAAATAAGTTAGAACTTAATTAGTCAAAGTTCTTAGTCATGTCTCAGATCTTTCTGGAGACAAAAAAAATATTTAAATGGTAAACAGAAAAAAAAATGCTTCAAAACTGCCTTTCCCTTCTAAGAACTGCAGGTTTTTCTTCAAAGAAACAAAGTAAAAGACTTAAGAAAAGAGGAAGATGGCAGAAGAAAGGAACTAAAAGAAGGACATGAAACTGAAGGAATAAAAGGTAAAGGCACCCAGCTTTAGGACAGAAGTATTTTATATAATTTATTCATATTCATTTCAGCCTGTGATTTAGGGGTTGTCAGGAGGTGACTTACTACAAGCAAGGCCTCTCACAGCCAAGGGATTTGCTGTCAAATTCACATCCTCAAGCAAAAGTGTGCTGTCAAAGCTATATTTTCATTTTAAAAAAAGTTATATTACAGTCCTTTCACAATGCAAAACAGAACTAACATGGACTCAAGAGATTGCCAAAGTAGAGTTGCCTTGTTTTGTTTGGAAAATAGCCTGGTACAATTGCTCTAAAACCTAAGTTGCTACTTAACATTGTCATGGGAAGTATATTCCAAAATTCAGTCTTCTGACTGACCATGTTTGTAACTGTATTTCCATGAAATATATTTATTGATTTTCCAGTGCAAATGTTTAATCATCCTTCAATTATTGCCAGATAAAACTATCTTATGATACAATATTTCTGAAGCAACCTGAAACTGAAATAAGTAAACTTGAAATTTACAGAATTTCACCAGAAAGTAAGTGGCATGGAAAAGTCTATACCAACATATTTTATTGGCATATTTAATTCAATTAAAAATTACCACGACACAAAATGAAGCAACATATAAATCAGCTTTCTTAAATATCTGACTGAACACAACAATTCTGCTGTTCTTTAATGTGGTGCTGCAGAAGTCACGGTCTTCTCTGCATGTTCTGAAAGAGGGGTGGGGAACATTTCAGTGACATTTGGTTTTGACATTAGACCACTCAGATTTCCCTTAATGGTCAAGAGAGAGAAATAAACCCTTCAGCAGAGTTTTTTAGTTTCTCAGCAATCTAGTGAGAATTTTGGTGAGAAGATGTGTGCACTTTTCAGACATACTGAGGGTATTGGCACTGTAGCATTGGATGTCATCTGGAAAGGAGCCACAAGTGTAATCTGTACCTTGAAAAAGAGCTTTTCTCATTTTCAGCAATATCATTGAAGAAGAACAGCTGGGTTTTAATGACCTCTTCAGCTGGCTGGTGAAAGACATTTCCAGTGACAACCAGTGGTTGGAAGCATCAGTCAGACAGAATTGAATTAGAGATAAAGAACAGCAGTAGCAAAACCTGAGAGCAAACTCCCCCAAAGAGAAGTACTGAGTTGATGGGGTAGCTATTTTTCTCTAAAGGCTCAAAGAAGTCAAAGTACAGGATTTAAATGGCTAAATGTTCTTGGGTTTGGTCTGTGGGTGTCTGGGTGAAATGTAATGTTTTTTGAGACACAGAAGGTCAGACATTAGTGATCCCATAATAACTGACCTTGATCTTCAGAAATACAGAAATTATCATGGTTATATAGAGGGAACTGAAAAAAAATCCCTACTGCTCAGCTTTAAAAAAAAAACAAACAAGTAATTTTGTTAATTGTTTATATTGTTTTCAAATGTGCATGTGAACTGAATGTGCTACAGAGAAAGAGCGTCTGAGATTCCAAGAAATCTGTTGCATTTCTGCATTTAAGAGTTGGAAGCATATTTGTCAGTTTTAATTTCCTTAGGAAAATTCCCAGACATTGGAGAAATTTCTGAGTGTTAGCACTGGTTGCAAGACTGATAACACTGGGAGCTTTGAACTCCTGTGCATACTTTATATCTAGAACCAGAATCATTATGTTCAGAAAAGACCTCTAAGATCAAGTCCAATCATCAGCCAGCACTGCCAAGTCCATCACTAGACCATGTTCCTAAGTGCTACATGTAAAGCCATTACCCTTGAAAATGCTATTATTTGGAAGTCAAATTCACACTCACTCAAGTGAAATATATTTTTATTTTACGAAGCCCATATTCGAGATCTCTGCTATTTGAGCCTTGCTATTTTGTCTTAATATCACCACCCACCTTTCTTCATGTTTACCAGAACACTTCTAGCAACAAAATGCTGTACTGTGCTTCTAGAAACATTCAGATTTGTTCAACCACTTCTGTTTTATGATAAATTGGAGTGTATCCTTTAAAAGGGAAAGAAAAATACGCATCACTTTGTACTTTAAAATATAAACCAGAAAAATCTAAACTGCATTGCACATTTTCATTGAATTTAGGTGGAAACTTTCCCTGGTGGGCAGGCAGGTTCTCTTTCCTTATGAGTATCAATGTTTTGATGGTGTACTTAAAATTAGAATAGGACCAAAACAAACCCTTTCTTTTGTGCTTGGCAGATGCTTTATCACAGGAATGATAGGTTCGGGTGATTGACCAAGCAACTGACTGTAGCAGTGCTGAACTGGTATTTAATGGTGATAATAAATGAGAAACAAAAAAGGCAACACTGAAGTTTGGTTCAACTCACTGACAATAAAATTATCAAGCAAGTTGAACTTCATTCAGCTTCTTAGTACAAGGCAGCTGTCAGCATTGATTATTGACATATCTTTCACAATAAAGTCAAGAAATGTTCACAGACTAGACAGCACTATGCAAAGACTTCACTTATGCTGAGCATATGTTTGATTTTATTATAATTTCCCTCTTTCTTCTGCTTCTCTTTCTTTTGTCCCTTTTTAGATTTTCTTTGGGATGTCCTTTTCACTTGTGAACTTCTAGGGGAAGAATCTGTGGAGTTTTTTTGCTTCTTATTCCCTGCACCTTATTTCTGGGAGGTTTTGTGGGAAGCTTCTTCTCTTCATTTTCAGCCACCATTCTGATATTTTCCACAGATTACTCCCTTACGAAACCAAATCATGATATCTATGATTTTTTTTTAGAATGAAATTAGACACAAACAGCTCCTGTAAGAGACCAGGCAAAATTGTTTTTTGCTGGCCCACTGTGGGTTCTGGAACTTGAAGGACAATCTTTAGTGTAACATGCTGGTTTAAGGTAATCAATTTCTTGAAAACAGCCATTGAACTATCTATAACATTAGAACAACAGTTTCAATAAAATGTTTTGCAATAATTCACCTTAGCAACAACTATTATATCCAACTGAGGGGCTACCTGCTCTCCAATGAGCTCTGATGATCTCTCCGAAGCATTACATGTTTCTTTGTACATACAAAATATGATGCCCTGGCAGCTGCAGTGGCAGCTGCTCTTTCATAAAGACTTCAGAGAAGAATTAGTCTGTAATATGCACTTGAACTGCTTGTGGGTTAGAGGAGGGTTAATGTCTTCTCTTCAATGCTTATTTTCACATAGTTTTGAGAAGGTCAGAGCCCTAACTTACCTAATGGCAAAGCCATCAGTATGCTTGTCAGGGCAGATCACATGGTTGCTAAAATCTAAAATGTGTGTGGAACAGTGACTTTAGGTAAAAGGCCATGTATTGGTTTAAGTGGAATGTCAGTAGAGGGCAGAGGACGTGACTTTAAAGATTATGTCTGCCTGCTCTCAAAATCTGATTTTATAAAAGGATTTCTGCCCTTTGGGAGCAGAATTCATCCAGAGTTTTGCAGCATGGTTAATGTTGAGTTACCGCACCATTATCTCTCATCAGTTACTTTCTCAAAGGTCCATTTCTCAACTGAGAAGCTTAGTTTGAAACGTGTGGCCACTTTTTCACTTGGTAAGATTTTATGGCTTATGAGGTAACTGAACAAAGGCAGTGACTGAGATCCAAGGAGACCTTGGACCTTTCTTTCCTTACGGTAGGAGAAAAATTTGTTGTAAACTCCCAACTATCGATTGTAGGAGATACAAGTCAATATGATGCCACTTATGATCTGAGGTTTTGAAAGTGTCTGGTTTCCCTGAGCTTGAGGGTAAGGAGATGTTAAGTCTTAACCTTCATAACATGGACCAGGGCACAGTGGATAAGATTTTTGCCTTTCCTTAGTGTTCTGATTTTTTTTTCAATGGACTTTGTATTTATTCATTATTTCCCACCAGCAACAGCTGAGCAGTGGCTGAGACACAGGGTAGAGCTTTAAAAAAGGGCTGGTTTGGTTTTGGTTTTTTGTTTTGTTTTGTGTGTGTGTGAGAGAGAGAGATGTAACATCTGGGAAGTATTTTGTTTTGAAAAGAATTTGCATGTTCAGGGAAGGTATTTGAGCAAATGGAGACTCTGGGAGTGAGAAACTTGTTTCCCATATTGTTTTTATGAAACAGTGAGTGCCATGTAACAGAACATCTCTGGTGTTTCACTCCCTGAAAGCAATTAGGGTACTCCAGTGGGATAAGATGATGCTATATTGTTCTACAGGAGGAAGTTTGTTTTCTTCTAACTTGAAAGTAAGAAACACCCTTCCATGTTATTTTCCTATGCTGTTTGGTTTTAGTGCATGACAAAGTATTTATGGACCATTTAATTGTCCAGGCAATGTCTGTTTCTCCCTTGAGTATTTAAGGCATTTTTAAAAGAAGTAATATTTAGCTTCCATAATTTACATATGTATCTATATGTTTCTAATTTGAGATTTCCTGCTTCAGATAAAAATTACAAATATTTTCACCTATATGAGATTAAAAAGAAAAAAGCAGAAATTTTGCATCATATTATCATTCTTTCAATTACTTGGCATTTTCTTCAATGAAAATAGTTATCACTATTTCTCTCTTTGCCAATCATGCACTGCTACCTTGTTTGAAGCCTTTGTTGCCGCTTCTTGTTATGCTTTATCCAATTCCTTTCAACCACAAGGTTATTATAGGAGTTATCTTCATTTGGAAGAATTCTCTAAATAATGCAAGGACTGGGAGTTCTAGCTGCACAAACAAATAAAACTTGCTTTCCAAGATGATACAGCCAACAAGCTTGTTATTTACCTTGGGATATGACAACCATAACTAAGTTTTCAAGGCTAATTTTGAAAGGTTGCTTTCTCAAGAGACACTAATGTAAAACCACATCTGGAATTCAAAAGAAGTTCCATGCTTGTTACAAGAAAATGTTTGTGACTATTTTCTTAGTTCCTTGTGACATTAAAACCCATTTCTGTATTTCTTAAATTTCAAAACCCCCTCGTGCTTCCCAACACTGCCACTAAAACAGCATCCCAAACTTGTGCCAAATGTATGGATACGAGTAATTGGTGTGTTTTAGCTCACACTCAGCAGTTGCCACTTTCTGCTCTTGTCTGAGGGATTTCTACAACAAACCATTTCCAAGGTTAAAAAGTGCATTTAAGCTACTATGATAAATTTTTAAAAAGTGAAAAATCCTCCCATGTTTATTTTTTGTGTTATCTAGCCCCATACCATCATCATGTATTTGAAAACCAATAAGTTCTCAATTCCTCAGAAATTAATACACTTTTTAAGTATTATATTAAAATTCATTGTACAGCTAGATATTCTTGGCTGTTTAAAATTTTCCTTTAATTTCTGTCAGTTCAAGCCTTGCCTTTTAATAGAAAAGTTCAAAACTGAAGTGCAATAGCTAGATTTGCTAACAGGAGACTTTCTTATTTACAGATTTTAAAGCAGAATATAAAAGTTTCTTCTTTTTAAAGATATGCATCTCTAGTGATAGGAATAGCTTATTTTCCCAAAGCACAGTAGCCACAGGTTCATATATAATGGAAACTGGATTAAAGTTCTGGGTAAAATAAATATGAAGCATTACTATAGGCAGAATGATTAATCTAGTTAACCCATGGAAACAATTAGTGAAACAGCTGCACCATTGTCATTTCAAAGGGCAAGGAACTTATATTTTTCAAGGACTGTTCTTCATGGAAGTAATTAATCATGAAAATTAATAATAAAAATATTTTTTTTGTATAATTTGAAAAGATACCTTCTAATGGTGGTAGGTAGTAAATCTTGTTTTCAATACTAAGGAGCATATGAATAGAGCATTTTGTACATCTAATGAGCCACTGCTATTGTTACTACAGATACAAAAAAAGGTATTTCAAAAATATATTTCAGAATATTTGTATCTGAAATGACTGCTTGTTTCTATTTGTTTGTATCACAGATTTTTACACCAAAAAATATTTGAATTAAAATTTATGATGGAACTTGCCCTGTGGCTATTTGCAAGCCTTTTTGAGGGCCTGGAATAAGAAGACAAATAACTCCAGCAGCACGAAGAAGTTATGTCAGAAATACTTAAGCTGATAAGAGGGGGAAAAGCTATTATGAACAAGGTGACATGTTTCTGTATTTGGATCAACTGCAACATTGGCTTCAGCATCCATGAATTGACACTGAAGTTATCAACCTCTCTGGCATGCTCTGAAGACCTGGGCAATGAAATCTGCAGTCCCAGAAGACTTGGTGTGTAGAAAAATTTGTCAAACCTGCAGCCCAGTGTGTTTAATTTGCACAAGACAACTTTTCCTGTATGGTTTCAGAGAGGTTCACGTGATGCTGAAGACGTAAATACAGCTTCCCTCACACAGCTATTTCAGCAGGAAGGCACGAACCAAGGTCTGGCTGTAAGTTTTGCAAACGGATTGGTGCCCAAGAGTCCATTCACCTAGACAGCATTAGTGTGACAACAGAAAACCGCATGCAACATGCATTGAATACCTGCTAAACGTGATTTCAGTTATAGCTGTCCCACGGTTGTGAAGGAAGACAGTTATTCTGAAATAAGAAAGAAAGACGATTTGTCTAGTGAAATTTAATTTCCAGTGTGACTCCCCCTCCAAAAAGCCCGCTTGAAATATATAAACATGAAAAAAACATGCAATACATAATAATTAAGGTTATAATTAATTACACCTGACTCTAAGCATCAAAAGTAAATTCTTAGCACCTATAAGCTGACTGAGCAATTTTATGGTCAGCCTAGATGGCAAGTCTAGACTGAAAGTTTATTATTATTATATTTTTATATTATTATATATTTTACATATAATAATGCAAACATATTTATAATTTTATATGTTTTATATATTAATATAAATATATATTATTTTTATATAATAATATAAAATTTTATTATATATTACCATTATTATATATTGAATGTTTTTTCAGTTATAGTGTGTACAGAAAAAATACATTCACTAAGCCATTAGGAATAAATTCTGATAATTGCATGACAGTAGGTATTGGGGACTGTTTTAATAATCTAAAAATGTTGGCAGCTGGGAGTCAAAATGCCTGGATCTATACCTTGGTATTGCTTAATTTACTTTTAGATTAACTTCGCCAAGAAAAATAGTTCATTGGCCAAATATTGCTGCCATACCAAACTGTGTCACAAATGGTTGAACAGCATTACTGCACCACAAGACACACAGAAGGTAGATGCTGAAAAAGGGAGAGTGCCTTATTCCAGGACAACAGTTATGTCAGCATCACCCAAAGCAGTTACTGTCTTGTCAAAGAAAAGCCTTGATTTGAAGTTGCACACTCTTTGTGGCACACAAGTGAACTTATAGACTGGTGGAATTCAGGTATTTGCATTGCTCTCCTACAAGAACCCTGTGACCAGAGCCCCACACTGATCAAAAATACTTCTTAATATATGCTAATTTAGCAGCTGAAAAAAATGTTCTGTAGAAACAGGTAGTTAAAAGCCATGTCCATCTTACTCATGTATCCACCTTACCCTGCTGGGACCCCCAGTAAGTCTGGCCTCATCAGACCCCATAGGGAAATGCTGACTGTTACTCACATCTGGGTGGAACAAAACTTTCAAATGAAGCTGTGCTTGCTGGCTTTGAATACAAGTCTGTATAGGCAAAAATCATAAACTAATGATACAAAAGCCAACAGATATGTCATTGTCTCAACAGCTAAGCGGTACTTTGTTTCTGAGCCATTCTTCCTTCTTTCTTACTGTTCTTCCAGGCACCTGCCAAACTACCAATAAATACATTAATACAAATTACATCTAAGTTTCAAAAAAAATACGTGCTTTTAAAACTAAACAGAGCAGGGGACACAGGCCTGTGCAATCATTCCGACAGTTGCAATCATTCCTACAGTTTTCTTAATATAGTTCTTGGTGCAAATTTGTTGGGACAGCTACTCTTCGTGCAGACAATGCCTGTGAGAACACCTGAGTTTTTGAACACTGGAAAACATTATATTGCTCTGAGAGATGTGGCCTCAACTTTGGAAGACAAGAGAGTTTAGTTGTATAGATCTGAACTCTACTCTGAACTCTACTATACCAGTAACTGTTAAACTTCAGGTTGTATAAACCATTTATCACATTCAGGAGAATTATTAAAATAGCTAATTAGAGCTTGTACGCAGACTATAAAGGGTACCCTTTAAATTAGAGGGCATTTACAAAAGCTCTAGTTATCTTTGTTATTACTAGATGCAGCAACATTTTAATGGTTTGTTTGACAGATATTGTATAGTTTAAGGCCAGAAGGGACCATTAGATCATCTAAACTGACCTATATTTTACAGGCAATTAAATTTCACTCAAATACGCTATACAGCTTCATCAGCTTGAATTAAAGCATTCAGTCCTCATCAGACTATAATATGTACTGCAGACAAAGCAGAACCTTGAAACTTAAATGGCAGTAGCTAAAATGTTCAGACGATTTTAGAAGGCATACCCCGTGCTGCAAGGGAAATACCCTGTCAGACCAAACTTCAGAAAAATATCCAACTCTGACATTTAGTTTGAACTTGAACTAAAACATACATTGTGAAGTATGCTGGCTATCATAAATCGATGGACATGTCATTAAGTGTATATTAGGTATATCTATTATTCTTTTATTCTTCACTAAGTATTAAGTAAAAAAGTATAAAAAAATATTACTTTATTCCCCATTCCTCTCTACTTTCTCCCTTCCTTCCTCCTTTCCTGCTTTCTGAAATGTGAAAAGCTGAAACTTATGTAAAAGGACTGAAACACCCCCAACCATGCAACTGTTTGCTGTGACTTTGGAGCCCTCTGACACAAGGCTTCTGCAGTTCTGCTTTGGTGGCACAGGAAACAGGTCAAGCATGGTGTGAGCATGCTGTATGGACAGACATCGCACTCTGTGTTCCTCGACAGAGCTGGGGACTTGGGCCATGGCCATTTGTTTAGGACTTCTAGGTGTCATGAAGACAGGTGGAGGTACTGCTCTGATCAGGTCACTTGGCATCCAGCTGTCCTGGATAGATGTGTAACCTTGTTGGTGTGAGTCACTTTCTGAATAATCCCTTTCCTGAGACTTGAATGTCAGCAGTAGACAGAGACTACTCTAGGCAAACTAAAGCAGTAGGACACAATCTTTGCCTCCATTTACAGAGTAGGACAAGTAAGGTTCTGCGCTGTAGAAATGTATAAAGCCATTTTTAATGGTTTGAAATAGTAGAATTATATTTGGGCTAAAGTACCAAGCCAGGAGCACATAAAAAATCTGAATGGCTTCTGAGAAATAACTATAAGACATCAATAAGAAATTTAGAAATTGGTTAGAAAGTCAAGTGAGAGCAAGCTGGTTTTCTAGTCCAGTGATCCATGGGAGTAAGTTTTTTAATGCTAAGATAGTGGCAGAAAGCAACAGAGATGACAATGCAGACTAACAGATATTTGGTGGGTTAAATTTATATTAATTTCAAGCCTGCTGAAGTCTTGAAGCTGCAGGTTTGATTTAACTGGTTGAGGAGATACAAGCTACTTATTAATAAACCGCTACAGTTACCTCCTAAAGCAAGGAACTGTCCTCAAATGCTGGGGATAGTGAGCATTAGTGGACTTTAGGTGAAAAAAACAGGAGATATAAAGATAACTTATCAAATTCAGTGATCTGGTTTTGCTCAGAGCAACAGTCAAACAAAAGATATAATCGCTTTCTTGTAACTGTAATATTGATAACTCTACATTTTTTTCAGTTCGAATTCAGGTTTTCAAATTCTTGATGCTTGTTACAACAGGTACTCAAAAGAGATTACCATTTATCTACTGGCTTCTTGCTGGAAAATGTAAGTTAAAATACTTAGATCATGTTTGATAGAGAACTTTTTCCCTCTTTTTTTTTTCTTTTTCTCTAAGGGGGAAAAAAATCAGAGTTAGAAGTAACCTGAAACCTATTGAAACATTATCTTGTGATGATACTTCTTGTTAAAGACCAGGAAACATATTTAGAAAACCAAGATCTTACTCCAGAAGTGGCTCTGCATCTACTTTGCAATGGCTAATCCAGTCTTCATAGTTGATGAAGATAAGCACAATAAAAAGTTCCCAACCAGGACAATTTTGGTTGTGTCTGACTTTGTTGAAACTCTTGCCTGTGCTATTCTTGCTCCAAAGATTTTCAGTGGTTCTTTTATAGATTTGAAAAATCTTTTTACTAATGAAGTACAAAGATATTTTCCTTTTACTATTTTATTTAAGCTTAGGTATAGGAAACACCCCATTTTGTAAGTTACCCTTTTTTCTAAGCTATCCTGTTTTCTAAGCTGACACATTTGACTCTATAGAGACTTTTCTGTGTAAAACAAAGAAATTAATCCATCACAAATCTAGTTCAGAGATTTACTTCTCCATTTAATCAGTTCCCCTCTTTCAGGTCTTCTCTGTTTCTTCTCTTAACTAAGCAATTTATTTCAGACTTTGTACTGTCAAGCTAATCAATGAGACAAGGATTATTTTCCAAAGTCTTGTATTATTTGAACTCTCTTAGACTCATGGTAACTTTAGCTTTTCCCTCTGAGTGTTATATGCTTTTTTTAGATGAGTTTGGAGCAGGATAAATTTTGTAATTCTTTTCCACTCTCAAACTGTCTGCATACCAGTGCTGTCTGCTGTCTTACACTGCTCATTTCTTGAGACAGCAGAGATTTCATGCAGAGGACTGAAAACTGTGGTTTTCTTCCCTCTGTGCTGGTGTTGGTTTTACTTCTCTCATGCAAAAATTTCCTCCCAGAAGCAGGAGATGTATCACTCATTAAAACCTCATTTACTACTTCCTGTTGACCTTACTAACTCACTTCAGTGGGCTGCAAGAAAAAATGCTGTGATATGTTTATCCACCTTTCTTTGATGATGGTTCATGGTAGTGACTGCATTTATGCAAAGCAGCCTACTTTACAGAGATATGTTCTGGAGGTAAGAGCTGAGAAGCATCCTTTATAGCACACAATAAAAGGGTGCATGTCCTTGTCTCAGTTCCTTCATTCCATAGAATAGAATCATAGAATCAACGGGGTTGGAAAAGACCTCCGAGATCATCAAGTACAACCCTTGATCCAACACCACCATGATTACTAGACCACGGCACTAAGTGCCACATCCACTCTCATCTTAAAAACCTCCAGGGACAGAGAATCCAGCACCTCCCCGGGCAACCTATCCCAGTGTCTGATTACTCTCTCTGTAAAAAATTTCTTCCTAATATCCAACCTAAACCTCCCTTGGCACAGCTTAAGACCGTGCCCTCTTGTCCTACTGCTGGTTGCCTGGGAGAAGAGACCAACCCCCACCTGGCTACAACCTCCTCT
>VYXB01005622.1:135016-180950 GCA_013397135.1 Pachyramphus minor
GTCCCTTTCTCCCTGGCTGCTCTCCAGCCACTCTGTGCCCAGCCTGTAGCGCTGCAGGGGGTTGTTGTGGCCAAAGTGCAGGACCCGGCACTTGGCCTTGTTGAACCTCATCCCATTGGAATCAACCCAACTATCCAGGTCCCTCTGCAGAACCCTCCTGCCTTCCAGTTGATCAACTCTCCCCCCCAACTTGGTGTCATCTGCAAATTTGCTAATGGTGGACTCAACCCCCTCATCCAGATCATCAATAAAGATATTAAATAGAACTGGGCCCAACACTGATCCCTGGGGGACACCACTAGTGACCGGCTGGGTGCAGCCCTGTTCACCACCACTCTCTGAGCCTGGCCCTCCAGCCAGTTCCTAATCCAGCACAGAGTACCCCTGTCCAAGCCGTGGGCTGCCAGCTTTTCCAGGAGTGTACTGTGGTTAGAATTACCATGTTGAAACCTGTTTACAAAGGTAGGAGTTCAGGCAGTGTAGTAATTCACCCTCACAGCATAGACACAATTATACCTAGAACTGAGGCTGCGTTTATTCCAGTAGTGTTTCTACCTTTCAGCACTCAGCAGCCAGCCTCTATCTAGCCTGGTCCCCTGTAAGCAGAATGTCTTGTGCATCTAGTCAGAATACCTGGTATCCTAGTCCTCGTTCATCTTCAACCATGGCATTGACAGAACTCATTAACAGAAGGGATGAAGAGGCTAAATCAGACTTCTCATTTTCTTCTCATTTGTCTTCTTTCTTCTTTAGAACAATGCAGGAAAATGGTGGATTTTGTTTTTCTACTGGGGTAGACAGGTGGACTCAATTATGGATCCTGACAGATTCTTATGGATGGACTTTCATAAGCTACACCACTTGAAGCAGGTGAGTTTGGTCATCTCTTTCTTCTCTGCACTGTCTAGAAGAGATATCTTAATACTTGTGATTATGTGTGTACAAACTGGACAGTGTACAGAGATTGGCAATCTGAGCATTAGAGAAACTTTTGCAGGTAGTGCAGGCATTGCTCTCGATCTCTCTACAGTATGAACTTCTTGATTAGCTCCTGTGTGAGAATGAAACTTGACAATTTTTGATTTGGTTATAGTGTTTGGCTGCAGGAATAAAAAAGACTTTGGGTAAGGATTTGGAGATGGATGAGCAGCACCTCAGCTTTGTGAGCACGAGAAGTTTCCTATGGCAGCATAAGTCACCCATGTACAAAGCCAAGGCTTTAATTCCCAGAAAGGCAGTCTGAGATCCCTGATAGAAATAGTTATTTCGCTGGTGGCTATGTCTTGAAAACCCCTTTAATATTTTCTTCATTATACCAGATTTGAAGAGAGATTTACTTTCACTGGTGCTCAGAAGAAGTTGCCAGATGGACTTTAACAATATGGGTAGAAAGCTCTGAATATTTTAATTGATGCACAATGTGAAAAGGTGCTGACAGTGGTAGTTTCACTTCAGCATGCATCAGCTTAATAGATCTGGTTCATTTGACATCACAGCCTCTATGTTTGATTGTTCTATTGGATTACTGTTTTATTGCACTGGGTAATACGAGTTGCATCTTCAGAGCACAAGAACTCTGCATGGCCTGTTAGAATCTTAGAGCTCATGCAGTGAAGTCCAGCAAGAGCAGCCTGGATGCTGAATAACATCCTCTAGTATAGCAAATTGAGCAACACTTACTGTCCAAAGTTTAAGGGGAAGAGAAAAGAGGAAAGGAGAAGAGGGAAGAGGAAAGGGGAAAATTTAAGATCGTATCCTGGCCTGAAAGAAGCAAATTTCACTATCACAGACTCTCACATGTCCCACGACCCTGGGATGAAGTCCAAAGCTGTGTAACAAGTTTGGTTTATTTAGTCAAAGTTGCATCCTTTTCAACATGGTCATGACCCTAGGACCAGAAATACTCATAAAACTCTGGCCTAACTTGACTTGGGTACGTCAGGTTATATGCCAGGTTCTGAGGTACTAAGATGATGCTGCAACAGAGTTTTCTGCATCAATGAGCTAATCCTCACAATGGTAGCGATGCAGTTTTTGCTGTGCTGTTGTTTCTTTCCCTCTCTCCCTTTCTCTCTTCCTCTCTTCCTTGTTCTCCGTCTTCCTTTTCCTCTCTCACTTTTTGTCTACTTGTTTCATCTTATTGAAGGTAGACATGATTTTGAAAGTAGCAGCAATTTCCACAGCACATTCAGATTACTGAAGCTACCTTGGACAGAGGGTGGCTAAAGATCATTTCAGTCTACAAGAGATTATCACTCAAACGGGTTTTGTCCTTATATAGAAAGGGAAAAGATGTTAAAAATGAAGTTGAAATAAATTGTTTTATACCTTACATTTAAATACTTTAACTCTTCTATTTTCCTTTGTATCTAAAAAAAGTCTTTAAAGACTTAATAATTTTTGTCCCAAGTAAACAAGGCATGCTGAATTTACAACCCAACACTCCCCTAACTGTTTACTGTTACATGGTGAGAGAATAATTTACATATCTGTCTCTTCACAGTCATGTTACACCTCACACTTTCTTACTCTGCTGGTAAGAACCAAGAGCTTTCTGCCCTCTCACAATTCTATTTCTGACATACCACAGTACCAACATAATATAACTGCTTTAATCTCTATGAGTTTTTGGCTGGGAGACAGGAAACACTCAGAAGCCAGAAGGAAGACTGAGCTCTGAAGTATCTATATGCAGACTCTGTTTCTCCTGTGACCTTGAACTGTGATACTGCTGAGATGTGCCCTCTGCTCCTGGCTAGAAGCATCTGATATGGAAACAACAGCCACTGCTACTTCCATTTCACAAGAACTGAGATCTGAGAAAGGCAATTTGCAGGAGGTTTTTTTTGTCTTCCTCCTCTTTAGCTGGAGATTCTGTTGTACAACCTGACTGCATTTGACAAGGCTGCAAAACTGCCAGACCTAGAGCAGCTCCTGGATCATCACTTCCCTTTAAGTGACTCACTAGAGACTGGCAATATTTGAATTATTTGTATGCTGTCCTTCTACTATACATCATGCAAAATTATGCATTATATGAAACAATTCAGAACATAATAGGGAAAATAAATACAACTGCTAGACTAAAATTAATGAAGGAAGGACCAGCCATTTGTCCTACTGGTAGCTCCCCAGAAGTATGTGACCAATATCCCCAATCTCTTAAGCTCTTTGCTATTCCTATTTAGTCTCATGGGTGTCCTTAAGGCATCCAGTCAACTCTAACAGAGCAGGGTTTGGCCAGCACTGAAAGCTCTTTGGAAATCCTACTCTCTGTCATTCAGGACACTATGATTTGTAAAAAGATTGTACACTATGAAAAGCATTTAGTCAACATAAAGTCACTGATGTCAGCAAAGAAATATGAAGCAGAGGGGCCATTTTATGGCCATCAGAGCAGAGTGCTTCCATGAGTCAGTCTAATAACCTGCCTCCACATCTGTAGCTCTTTCAGATTTATTTATGTTACTCTTACAGGCTCTCACCAAACAATTCATTTTTTAATAAATTCCTAGTGTACAAATATCAACAGTCCCTTTATCATGATGATGAGGGGAAAAGGTAAAAGTGAGATTTGAAGTTCTTTTGTTGTTCAGAGGTAAAAGTTCCTCTCTCTCACAGAATGTAAGACACACAATGATATAAAAATACATTCATACTACATATCACTGGAAATAATATATATCCAGTGATATTTTACTGGATCTTTAAAAAATGGTAACATTTTTCTACTCAGACAACGTCAATTGAAGAGGAAATTATTTAGTGGATATTTTTGTAAAGGCCCAGAAGAAATTGAGGCATTTTTAGCCTTTCTGTAGTATGAAGTAGCTCATATGCTGAGCTCTAGCCTTGTTTCTTTTATTTTGATAAATTTTATTTTGATAATACTCCTGTGCTTCTGGTGGGTGTCAGGCAAAACCAAATCTGGAGGGTTGTTTAGATGTATCTTCTCAGGAACGCTGCAGGAAAACAATAGCAACTTTTTCTGGTTATTTGGATAAAGCTCTAGGCTGAATTTGTGTTGAAACACTGGAGAGCATCAGAACCATGGCAGTCCAGTGTGTGCCTGTGTGATATATTTTAAGTAGGTAGAATGCCTGTTGGTTTGAACAGCCTGGGGAGTCTGGCAGATGCATCATATGAAAGACTAACAAGAGGAAAATGCATGAAACTTGATTTATTACTAGATAGCCAAACAGGATAACAAGCTTCTTAATCTAAACACCCTCTTATTAGATTCTAAAAATAACTTCTCAGATGTCAATCTCTTACAACTTTAAGTGCTGTGAGTGACTATATACTTCAGGAAAGCATAGGATTTTCTCTCCTTTGGTGTTCAAGGCAGGTACCCCACCTGTATCCGGGAAATGTCAATTAGCAAATATGACATCCATTAAAAAAAACAAATTGTGGTGAGATATAGGAAACAACAGTAAGTTTGGCTACTGTATCAATCAAACTCATGCAAACTATGGTAGAGAACAGGATTAAGAGACATACTGGTAAAAATGAAACAATGGGGCAAAAGAGCATTTTCTTGCAGCAAATAGTCATGCCTCACATGTTTGTAATGTTCTTTAAAAGAGTCAGTGAACATGTTCATAACAGTGAACTGTTTGATAGACAAAATTTCCAGAGGAATTTGAACAGGTCTGTTACAGAGTTTCATACCTGGATTGACACTGATATAAAAAATATGGAAGAAAACATAGGAATAGTAAGACATTTTACAATAGAGGTAGGGTGGCTTTGCTGTTCAGTACATTCATTAGCAGTCTGGAAAGGGACTGGACATGTATGTTTTCTGATCTTACAGAACTGATATAACCAAAACGAGAATTATCAAAAAGTGCTGCAGGAAATTCTCTGTGCACAGGCTGCTTGAGTGAGCTGACATTTGGTGCTATTCAGTGTTGATAAACACAAATTAGTGACAATGGCAGAAATAATCCCTGCTATATCAACTCACAGCAGTGAGCTCAAAGAAAATTATTATCACTCAGCAAGTCACCACTACAGACAGTATTGTGAAAGCTGTATGGATGAACTATGTCAGTCAAAAGATAAATGCAATTATAGAATCAAATTTGAGAACAAAACAAAAGAGTATCGGTACAGTAACAGCCAAAGTACAAATCCATAACTCCTGCCACTGCTGCAATATTGTATGTATCTGTCATAATTCTTTAAAAAAAAGTTTTAGAATTAGAAAATCTTCATAGAATATAGGTTTATGAGGGAAAGATGTGTTAAATCATTTCCCTATGAGACAAGATCAGATAGGTTTAAGATTCTTGAGCTTGTAAAAAGAGACGTTGACTGAAGGGGGTATGACAGAAAGGAATAAAATAAAACAAGTATAAAGAGTTTGAATACAGAACAATGCTGTCACATGCTGGTCATGCCCATGGTCTGGGCTGACAGCACACAAGCTAGGTTTTATATGGAAGACTGACAGACAAGTTAACATGCTGTAAGACTAAGATGATAAATCCCATTTAAGATGATAAATGCATCTTGTGTCCCCCATCATTTTTTTGCAGATAGCAGCCTTACTCTGGGATTGCATGATGATGTCTGTGTTTGTACTTTCACTGCATATTCATGCAGCTTCCTCTCTTTGCTCCTTGCAACTTTGAAACTTGAGTGTCACTCCTTAAATCATTTGTGAAACATCAGTACCTCTTCTGAGAGTTGCCTGAAACTTGTTCTTACCTACTTACACTGTTCGTCTCTGAGCTGTGGAAACACCTGGGTGATGAAATCACCTGCAGGACAAGAGATCCATGTGCAAAAGTTTGAGCCTATGTAGTATGAAGTAGGTACATACACGCACTTGAGATCAAGAGTGCAGTCTTCCCATGATCAGGGAAAGTGCCTGAAGTACCTCTTCCTGACAGACAATGTTCATAGTTGCCTTTTATTATGAAGCTGGAATTGGGGGAATTACTGCTCATCCCTGATAATGAACTAGTTGCTGATCTTTCTTTCAGCCTTAAACTCTGTTAAGTGCTTCTCTGTTTGTTCCTTCCTCTTATTTCTCAGAAGGTTGGGGGAAAGTCATTTAGTGCTTGGTTCACATTGCAGTGCAGGTATGAATAAAGAGTGCCTGTATATTAAGTTCCTGTATCTTTGGAAGAGACTGTTGCTTTGAGCAAAAGATAAGCCAGTACCATGTGCCTATGTCCAGGCAAACATCTGTTACGAAGAGAAATTGTTGCTCTGCAGCAAATTTTTTTTTCTACCATCTTTTTAATTGCTGAAGTGGCCAAATGTGAAAGACTAAGTTATTAAATATTTGATGTTAATTGTTACTTTGCCATGGAATAATGCCAGTTAGAACTGAAAACAAATAAAAAATGTATGCCCTACAGAAATAGGATGCATATCATCTGTCTGAGAGCAAGGAGAGAAATCCTTATTAGATGCATTTTGAGCAGCAGGATGGGACATGTAGAGCAGTACAATGATATTTACATATCAGTAATCTTTACTTGCATGGAAGGCATCTGTTATAATTTTGACGACAGTTTTGGCACTCACCATAGACTGATGAGTGTGAAGCAGTCTCTCTTGGCATGTGTCACTCAGAGAACCTGTGCAGGAGGAACATCCTTGCAGACAGACTCACATGATATGAGGAAAGAGTGGCCCATTATACGATCTCGGGGACACAAGGAAACATTTCTGCTCTTCTCTGAATCACCATTTCCTGGAAACTCATGTGTTTCTGCTGGCTTTCCTGAAATCACTGTTAAGACTTATCAGACCTTAGAGGCACACTGTATTGCACTACAAATACATTACTGAATTTAAAAAGAGATGATTTCAGTTTTCCTTCTAGGTGACTTACAGACGTTAAGGAAATTTACTGTCAAACTATCTGCCAGGGTATTTCAAACAGTTCCTCAGAACTGAAATACAGTTATTACTGTATTATTAACTGAAATACAAGTCCCATTTCATAGATTTTTATCAAAAACATGAGAATTTATTTGAGATGAAATCTCTTTCTAATTTCCCAAATTCAAAGGTGTTTTCCTGTTAAGGCACCTTTGGCAGCAGTGTTAGTTTAAGGACTTCTGCCATGTCTTCTCCCAGCCCGTCGGCTCACAACTGCTCCTCCATAGCAGCGTGATATTCCTGACAAGCACTATTGCTTTTAGGATTGGGATAAACCAAAAAAAATTGTAACTTTTTAAAAACCAAGAAATACTCTGGTGAAAAAGGCAATAATCAGGCCAGAAATAGAAAGAACCCACATGCTTAAGCCAGCATGGGCACCAGAACTACTGCTTCATAAACATATGGTTTCGGGTAGCTCATGACTATAAAACCATAAGTGAGACTTTCTAATATTTTATCCTAAAAATTTGCTTGTAAAGTTGCTTCCTGTGTCGTGTGAAGCTTTGGTTAACTCAGCTTCTTTTTGATCACATAATGTTGCTTTTGCAGTGTCCTACCAGGCAACGCTGGTTCTAATGCTTTGTCAGCAGTACAGAGATTATTTACATGAGGCAATAGTATCTCTTCTTTTCAGACAAACAGGAGATGCTAAGCCATCCTACCTTTGTGGACCTATGCTATTTGAGTACAGCCCCTTTTTAGAACTCTTACACTACTCCAATGTACAAATGAAGACAATAAATGAGAGCCACTATTAGCTCCTGGTAAAGCCAGTCTTTGTTACACTTCATGAAAACTGAGCTGACGTAGTGGAATTTCTGTTTTAGTTGACATTCATTCCTGGCTTCCTATCATTTTCAGCTCTATTTTCTCTTCAGACATTGCCCTTGGTTCAGACAAGATTAGGAGCAGCCAGGGAAGTTTCATGACAAGTGAAAGTCATTTCATAGATTTTTGAGATTTTATATGAAGATCCTCTGCTACTTGCACAGCATTTTTAGAACTTACCAAAGAGCTGCTTCTTATGAAGTCACAATTAATGTTCACATCTCTTAAAGAAATCTGCAGTTTAATTCTCTGCTGAACTAAGAGGTGACATCAGAGCTTTTAAAAAGTGAACTGATATTATAATAGGGAGAGCAAGAAGATTTCTGAAGTTGCAGAAGCTTCAGCATGTCCATTTTGATTACTTAGCAATGACAAATGATAATAAGTGTGTTAAAGAAAAGCAGAAATATAGATTTTCCTGACAGCAAGTAATAGAGAAGGCTTCTGAATCACTGCTTTAAAACAGTTGTAAACATCATCCATGTTATTCAAATACAAATTATGGTTGTTGACCCTACCAGCAAATTTAAAACAAGCCTGTCTTTGGAGTCAGTAAAACACTATCTTCCACAAAAGGAAAAAAGGGTTTGTGCTGTAGTGGCTGTGAAAGAGCTGTGATAATCCATAATGACCTCATCCTCCATTACCCATAGAATTAAATTACAGTGATCGACCCAAAATAATATTTTTCTTAGGCAGAGAGTGCTAACCCTAACTGTGGGATTTTGTTTGATACAAAGGTCAATTGTGTGGATCCAAATCTATATTAGCTCAGCAGGTCACCTGATGCTGTTAATTTGACATCTGTACAGTGACATCACAGAAAACATACTTAAACAAGTACACAAAAAAGGGCAAACTGTTCTGGTTTATATGAAGCAAAACTGTATGTTGTGAAAGCTCAAGGGAAGCTTTGCTCACTCCAGTATGCAGAGATAATGCCACCCATGTGGACAGTAGTTTGAAAAGAATCCAAGCAAATGATTGCTGGTTGTCTAGAATAATTCAGGTTTGGAACTTGTGAAAACAATTCAAGCTTAAGTAGTATTTAAAAACATTTTATAATCCTACTGAGAGAAACTCGAAAATGAGTCTGAGCTGCTTGGTAAAATTCTGGTGCTGTAAGTAGTTTTAAAATATTCTACTAGATTTACATAGTCAAAGTGTGTTCTCAGGAATACAACAGTTAAACATGGCAGAAGAATAGAAAGTAGTTGATATGTCTTGCATTTTAGGACATTGTTCATTTGTTTCTATCCAAAATTGCTGTTTGTAAACTCTCAGAGAGAGAAACAACTTGCCTCTAGAACGAAAGGCTCATCTGTCTGACTTGTGAGAGTTTAGATCCATCTATACACCTAAAAATGTCAGGCACCATTCTGGCCTCAGTCTCCAGCTGGACAGTGCCCAAATGTCACCTGGAGGCCTATCCTGGGTCCAGGCTATGCCAGAAGTGGTGGCAACACCCTGGATCATTGCATGCCAGCACTTGTGACTCGGCCTTGTTAATGTGTTCATATAGATTATTGTCCCTGGGGTTCAAGTATGCTGTTTGCTACATATCTTGAGCCATTCAGGGAATGGAAAACAGTTCTCCCTCTCCAACCATTTTACCTTCCATTCAGCTCAGCCAGCTGTCATGAATGCTCTGCTATGCTTTGAGTACCATAAAGGACAGATGGTTACAGCTTGGGACACTTGGTAGCGAATACTGGAGCCAAACTTTATACATTTACATCACCCTCAATATTCCTATTAACAAGGTGCCTTGCCATTTTCCCCCAACCTCAAAATCACTCCTTGCTCAAGTCAAGTTCAATATATATTTTTTTTTTTTTTACATTTTACGTTACTTAAAATACATAACAGTCACAAATGTTTAAAAATTATGCAGATGAAGAAACAGAAGAAAAAGCCACCTTAATCTATTTATAAGACTAAATTAGAAAGATACTTCTCTCTATCTTTCTCTATCTTTCTTATCCAGCTGACCTGTTATAGGCTCTCTGTGATGAGATGGCTGTCAGAAGCTCTTTTTTTTTAGCACTTGCCTCCTGTTTCAGATTGTGTTCATGAGTGAGGACTCAATACTAGCCAAGCTCATTAGCTAATGTTCCCCTTGAAATCCTTTGTCAGTTCTGGACAAATATCATCTTCCTTCCAGGAATAAATTTTATTTCTCCTCTACTTAGTGATAATCTGGAATTTCTTCTGAAGCAGAATAAACATTTTTCCTCTTTCTTGAGATGAAATTATCTCTTTGCTAAATGAGATATCTTGTGTTCTGGCCTTGCTAATTAATAACTATTTGCATCAACAGTGGATAAAAGTATTCCGAATGATTTGTCTGTGACCCTGTATGCATAACTCCACATGAAACTGTTTTCTTTGTTGAGTGCTGTATTACAACTTAATTTTGAACATTGAAGCAAACATTAAAATTCGCTGAATTCATATAAGCCATAAATGCCTCTTTTTTGAGATGAGAGTCTTTGGCGTCATATAGGGTCTGACCAGACCAACCACTTGAGTAATAATTCTGGTGTGGTCACGGAAGTGAACAAGCACAGACTGGTTTTCATGAACTGCTGTGTATTCAGGCTCTTAATCTGATGTTTGTGTCATGGTAGAATGGATAGACAATCATCCCCAGTGAAGTTCAAGTTATGAAAAAAGTGGTCTTCCATAATTTTCAACTATGTTTTACCTTGTACATATTATATGAAAGTATCTCAGACTCAAGGTGATACCTATGAATTTAGCACCTATGGGTATTCAGTCTTTTCTTCTTTCTTTTACAGTAGTACACATAAATGAATTTTGTTAAAAATCCAGGGAAACCTCAGGGAGTCTATTAGGTACTTGATATTATTTAAAAGAAAACACAGGGTGAAAGCCTAGTAGGGACAAGGTTTTTCTGAAAATGTTCTGGCAGTTCACTCACTCTTTGGAATAACAAAAGATATCAACTCATTCTCTTTCATGACTCTCTAGTCTCGAGGTGAGAAACTCATGGGCAGGAGGTGACAGTACAGGAGCCTCTCAGGAGCCTTACTTCTGCCTGTTACACAAATGCATTTATGTGAGTCCAGTTCCTGACAGGCAAATGCCCTGTCCCAGTGAGCAGAACTGCTGAGTCTCCAAGTCCCTTCACCATACAGGGTTTCTAAGTTTGATAACATTTATCATTATCTGGAAACTAAAACACAGCACGATAAAAGTGATGATGATTAAGTAATTTTGAAGAAAGGCAAAAATTCCCAGATAGTGTTGCTTTTCTTATCCTAAAGCTTCCATTGTCTAACAGTAGAACCAAAAATTAATCTCCTTCCCCAAAATGAACTTAATAGGTATCTTTTCAGAATTTAAAAATAATCATTAAAAAGCAAGAAATTTCCACTTCTAATTAAAGAAAGTAATTGCTATTCATGGGAGTAAGCAAGACAGAATGGGATTTTTGTGGAGTAATGTATATTTGGACTTCAAGACCTGTGTCTTATACCGTTGTGGCAGGTTCAAAGTAAAATTGATCAACAGTGATTTCTTCTGATATTGACTCCTATGTTGAGCACCAAACACTAGAGGAGGATTACCAGTCAGTTGCATCAGGTACTTTTTGGCTATGAGCTGCTGTAGAGGAACTACCATTGGGCTCCTCTCCAGAGAGCAGATTAGCACAACTGTTGAACGTAACTCCTAAGACGTGATATGGTTGTAAAGGAATATGTTGCTGTCATGCAAGAGGGACTGATTAGATTTCAGTCTTCCTCTAATATGCCCATCAAATCTTTGCCTTTCTTACTTTCTCAGCAATTAGGGGCTTAACACATTATCTTCATAGTTTCACATTTTCCCATGCCATTAATAGCCCAGAGGAACAACTTTGCGTATTGAACAGTAAAAGGTACATGCAGCCAGAAGGGAAAATAGAACATGCAGAGTCTCAAGTTAGGCACTGCCTTGCTGTATTTTCAAATGTTGAAAGTAGGCATCATGAACATACTGGCAGAAAGTGTGTATGTGCCTTAAATTTTATCCCTCAGGTAAAGCATCAGACAGCATTTCCTGCAGTCCAGATCCCTCTCCTAATTATTGATGTCTGCAACCTTTCTTTCCAGGTATGAGCAAGGCAACTTAGAAAAGAGAATGTAACTGCTGGTTAGAGCACTCATCTGGGAAATAGAAAAGAAAACATATTTGAAGGACCTGGATTTTGTGGACTTGGATTTTGTGGGGATCTCAGATCTGCAGACATCCCCTGAAACTGCCTGCTAAATCAAGGCAACAAAACCAAGTGCTGGCTAACCTCTGAACCTGAGCAATCTCAGCTGTCCCAAGACGGAGACAGCTCTGTGCATACTTGACAGCAGGTTGTTCTGGTGCCCAGGAAATTCTGATGTCACAAAATGCATATGCACCCGAAAGTTGCCACATGTGCAAATTTGGCAACTCGGTCCTACATATGTGCCATCCTTCTTGGATCTAGTCCTGGTGTCAAGAATGATGTAGTACTGGACTAGCTCAGGGGAAAAACCTTGTTGGGATGAGAAAAATCTATGTGGAAATGGACTTCAGGGAACAGCTTAGCACACACACTGACCCCATCTATTTTGGAAAAAAGGAGCTGATTCACAATTAGTCAGGGCTTAAGCTAGTGGCTTTTGCTCCATGTCAACAGCACATTTACACTAATTACTCTCTTTCCTTTTCATGTGGAAAACATCCTAAGAAGAGCTGTCTGATATTTTCTTTGCATGCCACTGCTCTTTCAAACTCTGAGACTAATATTTCCCTGGCTTTTTCCTCTTTCTTCATTTGCCATTGCATGGAGTAGGTCTTTCTCACAGGGCAATAGCCTCCCACAGAGGCAGGTAATTCCTCAGTGACAACAAAAGTAGCTTTCTTACTCCACTTGGGGTATTAACGAGATATATGACATAAGTGTAGATCCATCACTTCCTTCTTGACAGCTTCAAGCCAGTAAATCAGCCTTTCTGTCACTCAGGAAGTTGTAGAGTAGCAGTATGCTGGCCCTCACTCTCATGCTTATTACCTAGATTCACTGCAATTGAAGATTATCGGTTTTTTCACTGAACCGTAAACCCTCACTCCTTCAAAACTCATTGTCTTAAAATAAAAAAAAACTTTCATAAAAGAATAATGGGACTATTTTCTGCATAATTTAGATTTTAGCTGCAATACTTATTTTCAGCTTTTGTTTTAAGTTTTCTCAAAATTGTCTGCTTTTATTAGTGTGAACACTATCCTGCACCCTTGTTTCCGACATTACAGTTGACCTCCATCAGCGGGTATTTGCAAACATATCTATCAAATCTTAATGGGAAAAAGGCAATAAGTTGCTGTTAAATTATATTTTGGAGAGGTCAGCCAAACCTCAAATAGGTTTGGGTGTATTATTGAACTTACTGTCTATAGGAAAATGTTGGGTTTTCTCTGTAAATGTTCAATGCAGTGGTATCTTCCAAATAAAATTTGCACAGTGAATGAACCAAATAGCAGCTGAAGGACCTGAAAGTGCATGGAGTGCTTAACCCATCACCCATGTGGCATGGCAAACACAGAATACTTCAATACTTTTATTTTTAAGGTATGCATGCTGTTGTAGTAAAGTGATTTTCCAGCCCTGTTCAGCTTTTCTTTCTTTCCATAGTACATTCAAGGCAGATACTTTAGTCCATATTTCCAATGTGCATTTTATTTTAGTGAGATTAGGTTTTTGTATGTGTGTGTCTCCCTTTTCCTTAGGTCGATTCTCCCTTTTATATATATATATATATGCTTTGTTTTGGTTTAGGTATGTTTTTGGGCTTTTTGTTTGTTTGTTTGTTTCAAATCTGTGTTATATATGGTCACTTTTTCCTTCTCCCTAGTTTCTATTTTCTGCCCCTCTGCCTTTTCCTATATCCTCACCTCTCTGTCCTCATGGCTGTATTAAAATTATCATCAAACAATTGAGTTCTCCCAGCTTAATTCTCCCTGCTCTTTGTACACAGTTCAGTCCTCTACACAGGATTTTTATACTTGCTTAAAAGAAAAAAAAAAAAGCAATAAAGCTCTTTGTCTTCCTATCTTCTTTTTTTCTAGGGCACAGAGGTGAAGGCTAGGGGAGGTGTTTATGACAGTCTATTCCTCATAACCTGCAGAAAAGAAAGGATAAAGTAATTTTTAGGGTATCATTGAAAGCAAAGTGGAGATGTGTCTCATCAGGTGCAGTTGTCCCAGAAAACTGCCTGGCATAGACACTGGGTTTCTGGCCATTGGGTTCACTTCTTTGATGGCCTCAGTGACCTGTTTGGCAGAAGAAAGGTGGAAGGCATGGATGGGAAAAAAACCGCCCATGGTGCAGTGCCTCTGAAGCCAGGCACAAAGAGAGGGACAACTACACTGTACAGTGCCAACACATTAGGAGTTCCAGGCTATCCTGGTCCTGCCTGCCTCTCTGAAGTCTGTTCATTGGGTTCCCATTTATCTGCATGTCCTTCATGTTTTGTTCAGAATCACAGAATATTCTGAGGTAGAAGGGGCGCACAAGTATCATTGAGTCCAACCCTTAAGTGAATGGCCTGTCCAGGGATCAAATCCATGACCTTGGGATTATTAGTACCATGCTCTAACCATCTGATCTCATCTCAGGGTCCAAGTCTAAGCCAAGAAAAGCCTATGGACTAACCGTGTAGGATCTTTTCCTGTCAGGTCTCTCTGAGATCCTTTTATTCATTATTGAAGGTTGACAAACATTTTACTACTCTCAAAGGGATCAGCTATTTTTTTTTTGTTTTTATTCTGCTTTTCTACACTTGAAGAAGCATCTGTTTTCCTGTGGTTTTAACAAAACTAACCATGCAAAGGAAATCAGGGTGAATTATAGATACTGTTGGTGGAAATGGGAATTTTAATAGGAAAATAAAAAATTCCATCTATGTAAGAGCTGTACAGGGAAAGATACAGACCCTATTCAGACACCAAATAATAGAAATGGAGTTTCAAAAGATTACTGGTAAAGGAAATTGTTTTTTTTGTATGACACTAGCCATTCCCTTTCCATTCGCTTTCCTCTCAAGAGAAGAAAGTTTATATCTATCTAGTTAAAATTAAGTCTGTTTAGAATGCTGCAGGTTCTTGAATGTGCTGGCCAGTGAGAATAGCTGCAGAGGTACTTTGCATGTTTTAAGACAAGGATTTTTATGAGTGTACTGAAATAAATATTGTGTTGTTGACTATATAAAAAAATCTGATATGATTTCCCAGAAGAGGTGTTCCTCAGTTATTCTGTATTTCAATTTGCAAAACTCTTCTCAGACTCTTGCACTTCTGCAAAATTCAATTCTAGAAGAAACGCTGTTGAAGATCTGCAAATGACGGAGCTGATACTTCCTACATTAAAACTATGTATAGTCATAATCCTTTCCAGCGACCTTTATGGAGAGCCACCAGTTCAATGTGGTTATTAACATGAAGTTGACCTTTTCTTGAAATTAATTAGCATATATCCTCACACTTCATAAGAGTCAAAGTCTCCACCTGAAGCCCACACAACAAAGACTCTATGATACACTGACAAGAGGGACCTAACTTTTCCCACAGTTGCTCCTGGAGAAATAGTCATCTAACTTACAGGCTTTCTGATAATTAATTCTTCTGCTTGACCTTCTGGAACAGGGAGGACAAAAAGCACTGTCCTAATGAGCCATTTGTAGAAAACTATGTCTCTAATATATCCCAGTTTTGTGTTACAGCTAAAACATGTGGTGTGGCTCCTCAGCAATTTGGAATTGAGCTACTCTTCTCTTGGAATGTCCTGTGGTGTCTCAGCTGACCTACAGAGAAACAGTGCTTTTTCATTAATGTGCCAGTTAATTTGTCCTGGAGATCTGCTCCTGAAACTTCTCGCCCTTAGTCCATATCAATAGGCATGTATATGTCTATATTTTTTCATACCACCAACATGTCTTGGTAAACAATCAGTCTAGACATTTCACCACAAGACTCTATCCTCAGCCCCATACTCTTTCCTTAAGAAAAATTCTACCTCCTTTAATGCCCAGGAGAAAGGATGGTCTTGCAATACGCCCAAAATGTTCTTTATGGCAGACCAAGAATATTTCTTCGTCCATAAAAAAATCCCCCCCAAAACCTCAAACTGAATCTTTGCTTCATCTGTGGGTAACTAATTAAATAAAAATTCATTACTTCAAAACTAATAAAAGAAAAATGATACTTTCAAAAATCTCTGAGGACCTTCCTGTTTTATTGCTCTCTCCAGTGATTGCAAAGACATAAGCTGAATCTGAGATTTATCAGAGCAGGTAGAGTGCAGCATGGACATTTCAGTTGCAGTTGTGAAGCATGTTGCATCTTACCCAAGGACATTAGAATTTCAATTCAATTCTATTTCCTCTTTCATGGTAAGATTTTGTTTTAATATGTTGTCTCCTGTTTTCAGCGGTCAGAACCCCCACTTCTTTTCCACAATAACATTCTGAGGTTTCTGGGCTGAATTTTAGCCAACCTGTGGGCATGCATCACTGTAAAAGGAGATCTCTGTGTTTCTTAGGCAAGGGTGGGGGAATTTAAAATCAAATCACTACTGTTATTCCTTATACCCAGAGGTTGTGAATACATGTGTAATTGCATTTTCCCTACTGGAAGGCAGTTGCATGAATATTTGTAAGCTTATTTCTTTCTGTTTTGACATGAAGAGTGCATACAGCAGCATATGAATTAGATAGCACATTGAAATACATTATTATGCCATGAAAGCCGAATAGTTCAGACTAATAGTTTTTCTCAGGTATCCTGTTATTTTCATATATTTACGTCTTTTCTTATTTTAGACATTTTCTGTTCTTTTGCACAATTTAACTGAAGGCTTTTGAACTTCTTTTGTGAGAAAAAAAATTGTTCGATCAACACAAAGGCCAGTGTTGTTTTTTGCTCATAAAACTCAGTGTTCACTGGCAGCCCTTGTTTAAACGTTATGATTACATACATCACAGTAAAGCAATCAAGTTTTTTTAAAACTTCAGTGAAATTTCAGGCATGTTTTGTTCCATTATATGCAGTATGATGAAAAAATCTGGAGTGCCCAAACAATTTTCCAACAGTCCAACATATTTTCCAACATAGTTTAGTGGAATAGGTTTGCTGGTGATTTAATCACTTTGGTTTTTTCCTCAAGAAACATGTCTATGACATCTAATTTGGAGAGATATAAAGATGAAATTAGTACTATTGAATGACAGTTATAAATTAATCTCCCAGGAGGAGTTTTCTCCTGTAAGCAAAACAAATTTTCCGTTGATTAATTTCATTCCATTAAATCTACTTAGTGCTTACTCTACTCCTATTACTGAAACATTACTTAGTCATGATACATCTATCTTCTTAATGTAGAGCCATTTACAAAAGAAAAGCTTTTGCATTGTAGAGATATCAAGAAAAGTTCTGTGAAGTCTGAGTTTCAGCTCAAATTTCCTATTTTCTCTGCTGCACTGGAATTTACATAGCAGAGAGTTAATTGTGGGTAACCCACCTGGTTGATCAAAGGAAGCCAGATGATGTAAACTTTCAGTAAAGCTTTTGATACTGTCCTTCTGGACAAAATGTCCAGCACACAGCTGGATAAACATGCCATCTGATGGGTGAACATTTGGCTCATGGGTCGGGTGCAAAGTGTTGTAGTGAATGGGGTATCATCAGACTGGTGAGTGGTCACTAGCGGGGTTCTGCAGGGCTCCACCTTAGGCTCAGTTCTCTTCAACATCTTTGTAGACAACTTGGGAGAAGGACTCAAAGGGATACTAAGTAAGTTTGTCAATGATACTAAACTGGGAGGAGTTGACTCCCTCAAAGATAGGGAGGCCCTTCAGAGAGACCTCCACAAATTAGAAGACTGGGCAATCACCAACCATAGGAAGTTCAATAAGAGGAGGTGTCGGATTCTGCACCTGGGATGGGGCAACCCTGGATGTTTGTACAGACTGGGGAATGAGATGCTGGAAAGCAGTGCCACAGAAAGGGACCGGGAGGTCCTGGGCAATGGCAAGTTGAATATGAGTCAGCAGTGCCCTGACAGCCAGGAGTGTTAACCATGTCCTGGGGGGCATCAGGCAAAGCATCACCAGCTGGTCGAGGAAGGGGATTGCCCCACTCTGCTCTGCACTTGTGCAGCCTCACCTTGAATGTTGTGGCAGTTTTGGGCACCACAATAAAAGAAAGGTACTAAGCTATTGGAGAGCATCCAAAGGAGAGTTATGAACATGGTGAAGGGTCTAGAGGAAAAACCATACAGCAGTGAAGGTCACTTGCTAAATCTGGAAAAGAGGAGACTGAAGAGAGACCTCACAGCATTCTGCAGCTTCCTTGTGAGAGGAAAGAGAGGGGCAAGCACTGATCTTTTCTCTCAGGAGAGCAGTGATAGGACCCAAGAGAGTGGCATGAAGCTGTGTCAGGGGAGTTAAGGTTAGATGTTAGGAAAAGGTTGAGTCACCATCCCTGGAGATATTTAAAAGACATGTAGGTGTTTCACCTGGGTTTGGAGGTGTACTTGGCAGCATCAAGTGCTGGGTTAATGATTGGACTATACAATAGTAAAGATGTTTTCCAGCTTAAATGTTTCTCTGATTGAATGATTAAATCAGAATCTATGATTTGGGCTTTTCCAAAGGACTGATGAACAGGTGAGACGAAGGGGTTTGTATGCTAATATGACTACTGGGAAATTTTGTTGTTCATTACCTGTTATATTTTATTTATCATGAGGCCCTACTTTAACTTCTGTAGTATGGTAATGATGATTTTTTCCAATAACCAGCCAAAAGAGATGTATGTGAACATATATATCACAATGAAAACTCAGTGAGGATTTCTATAAACCTATCACAAAAGAACTATACTCTGTTTTTATTTTTTTTCTGAACTGATTTGTTACAAAACAATTATGCTGTTTTAGTCTTTGGCAGTGAGCTCAGCAGACAGAAGATATTGGATTATATTCCTGAAGTTACACTCAGTTCTGTCTTCAAACTGTTAAATTCCAGCATGCATAAAGTTTGTGCCGTGAAACAAATTACATTCTGCTTTTCTGCTATCCAATATAATATAAATAAAATTCATCAGCAATTGAGAGGAATGTCCTTCATACTGGAACCAGTTTCAGGAACCCAATGCATAGACTTTATTGTAAATTATAACTTAAAGCTCATTGTACATTGTTTTTTACATATTTCAAGCAGTTAAAACAAAGTACATGTAAAATTCAAAGACTGGCAGTTTACAGTAAGTTTTTTGTAGAACATGGAGAGCCCTTAAATGGAATAATTCATCCTTCTATATTTATATTGCTCCCTCTAAGAAAAAACAATCTGCTTTATCATATCACAATATAGTTACATGGTTATGTGTCCTTTTCTTCCCCATAACATTTGTGATATCACTTACAAGGTCATTGTTATATAACATCACAATTATACCACAGTTAAAATGCAAGAGTTGATGCACCAGTGCTATAACTATTCTATTCTTCATTGCAACAGATGAAAGTATTCCTATTACACTCTCATTATGAGATAGTATTACTTGTTTGTGGATGTTTGCATAACACTCACGTGCAAAATTACAGTGGCCACTGAGCAATTAGCCTTTGGCCTGTCTCTCTGTCATAACATTGTCTTAAAAGGCAATAACTGCTTGCTAGGCAGCAAGCGCTGCTTGAAGGCTGCTACTGCACCTGTGTGCATATACATAATTCAGAGAGATGCTGTTCATCCTATTGTTACAGCTTCCCTGTCATTGCAGGTGAAGAGGGAAGGGGAACTGGCTATTCTGCAGTAACAAAATGAAAGGCGCTCAAGCAAATTTCCACTTCCTGTGGTGTTTTAAAATAGCCATACCAAAGCTATAATGTGTGACTTTCATTTTGAAAAAAATAGAGTAATACATTGAAATTGGTATGCTCAGAAAAGCTATCTGCAGAGGTAAAAACAGTAAGCAGGCTGTAGCAGCGACTGGATCTACCTGTGAGCCTGTAAAGTGCTTACCGGAGTCTTGGCTGGGGTCTGTGTACTCTGTCACTGAATCAGAAGCCATGTTCTGCACCAGCACACCACTCCATTCATCAGCACAATGATTATATTTCCATTTGTACAATAAACTCTGTCTGAATTCCTAATCAGAAATAGGGTTGATTGACTCCTCCCAGAAAATATTTTACATGACATTTGCTCTCCGCATTGTGCCTGAGCGTGTTTGAATTACTCACTAAGGAAACTGCATTGGCTTAAAAGGATCCCTCTGTGCTGGAAACATGGTTCAAGTTGAAATAAAAAAACCTTTCTCTCAGGTTTGTCTCTAGCAGGCAATAAGTGTGCTCTCCTACTTAATTAAAACTCTTTTCTCTTTAGATTTGGTGTCCTGCCAAATCAGAAAAACATAACAGCAGTCAACAATGTGCCCTATGAAAAGACATTTCTTTAAACTATCCTATCATTTCCTGCTGGCATTTATTTTACCAGCAAAGCAGTTTGAAAAAGAGATTCCTAGGTTAAGCACAAAAGCATTAAAGCAATGATCAGCAATCTGACAAAAATACTGGCTTTTCTCTGACTAAATAAAAAAAAAAAATATTTGCAATACCATAGCTATTTTTGCACATAATGAGCTCAGGTCAGACATATTTTTGTTCCCTCCCCTTCCCTTTTTTTTTTTTTTTGGTGTTTTTTTGAGGTTGTCATGGTTTAACTCCAGCAGGCAACTGAGCAGCATAGAGCTGTTCACTCAGTTCCCCCCCCCACCATGATGGGGGAAAGAGAATTGGAAGGGTAAAACTGATAAAACTTGTGGGTTGAGACACATGGTTTAGTTCATTGATTCATGCAGTATAAAAAAGAAAAGCACTGGAACAACCCCCAGGACTGCTGTTGAGGAGCACAGTGTGAAAAATAGTAAATGCATGCAAAGGAAAGGTACTGATATCATGTATCACAGTTCTTGGAAAATAAGATGGCTGGAAGTAAAACCAAACCTTTGAAAGCACTGACGATTTAGTTGGATCCAACTGAAAAAGTTTCTTAGGTCAACAACCACACAGATTAATTCCTTTATAAAGGCCTACTGTGCTTCATGATTTTAACTTTTCAGTGGCGTTTGAGAGGAGGCAAGGGCTGTTCAGGAGACTTTCACAGTTAAGAGCTAGTGCAGGAGGACATCTGTGATGTTGCTTTGGCTGTGACACCATCTCTTCCCAGGGTGGTGAATGAGAGCTCTGCTGATGGACGGATTGACCCTACATACTGTTTTTTAAGGGTATATCTGGCTGTGTACCAACACACTACAGTAGTGACAACAAAGAGTGTCTAAGCAGTAAGTGGCAAAAGCTGGGCATCTAGCAGTTTTTGAAGCCTTTAAAGATATTTATTTCATTAACCAGTTAATAGTCTTCAGCCAGAATGTCCAGTGCTCTCCTCTATGGTAGCCACACTCTCCAATGAGAGATGGGCAATGAGTGTTAATAAGTAGGAACGGCCTAGCCTGATTTATGCTCTATAGAGAAAGCAGAGAAATCAGTCAGTTTTCAAAATTTCTGTATAATTTTGCCATATAAAACAATGTATTTGATTGTATTTCAGCTGCCAATAGCCATCTGATTGCATTATACAAACTGCAGAATGCAAGATGTCTCTTGGGAAATGTACTGGTGGCTCAGCCAACCTGATGAAGCAGAAAAAAGTTTCTCTGAGTTTTACAGTGTTAATGAACAAGTAGACACACACATCAACCTTTTGGAAACAGCCTCTCCTTCCCAACTCTGATGTCTTCCTGAGCTGACAGTACAGTGGTATTTCTTTTTCCTGATTCAGAAAGATTAAATAGTCTCTCTAAACATCTCTGTGATTGTTGAGGGGAAGAAGATCCCCAAGGAAATTAAGTGTCCCATTGGGGAACATTTCTTTCCACCTAAGAGGAAACTTCTATCACTTTTTTTCCAGTTCAGGAAAAGAAGACCCATGCTGATCCAAAAAAGACCTCAGTGTCTTTAACTTGAAGGAAAAAAGATCATCATGAGTTTATGAGCTTAAATATGTTAAAATTGCCTAATTGGTACCAACACAGATGGGGTCATTTTAGTCTTTATAACAGTCCTATCCCACTGACACAACAGGGCAATGCTTTTACTCTGTTTCTCTTGAGCAGAACTGGACTATAGTGGAACACAGAAAGTCTTGTGTCATATGAAAGTAACAAGAAAGGTTTTCTATCTCAAAGTAAATTTTAAAATTTTGTTTATATGTTTTGTCAACCAATCACATCAGCTTAACCACTGGAGATTATACTTTTTAGAAGTGTTTTCTTTCATTACTGGTAAAAATGTAAAATAACACTACAGCATACATCCTGGAGCACAAAATGGGAAAGAAACCAACAACCAAGATACTTGTAACATGTGCTGCAGAAGAGGAAACTCCAAAGAAATTGCCTTGCTGAACTGTTTGATACCAAAGATTAACTCTGCCCCCAAAATCCATCAGATGTATTATTATAGTGGTCAGTATTAAAGAACCTCAGAACTAATTTAAAACCATTTTTGAGCCTCCATAATTTTTCATCTTTCACCACATCGAAGAATTATCTAAACATGTTTCTACTTTTCAAAACCTTTCAGTGACACATATCTCTAGTACTGCACAAGTTTAATTTCCATTCTATTGCTGAGCTGCAGGGAAAAGAAAGAAATATATTCTCTATACAGAGTCTGAATAACTGAAACACTTATGTGAGCACCTAACAGTTATACATCAATACCCACGACTTACATCATGCATTTTATTCATGCTCTTATTTAATTATTTTTGTTAGTCTTCATGGGCTTGCTGAGCACACAAACAGTTAATCTACATCTGCCCTTAAATGCAATGTTCTCATGTAAATGTTTAAACGCAAAAGAACACATGGAGACACCTTAATTCAGCATTTTGAAATGTATGCATGGTTTTCTATTACTTTGTTGAGATTTTCTCTTCCTAGGAAACTATATTTTACCACCTTTAGGGCTGGTGTTAAATGAGGTGCAAATATAACCCTTAGATCCTGGCTGACTACTAAACAAGGAGGGAAGAGATAGAATTTCAGGCAAATGTGACAAAATTAGAGCTGTAATATTCCTGCAAAAAGAGCCACTACAGCCATGCCTTCCACTTTTCATTTAATTTGAAAGAGACCTTATTGGTCTACAACTGTCTAAAAGGAGGTTGTGGTGAACTGGGTGTCAGTCTCTTCTCCGAGGTAACAAGTGACAGGATGTGAGGAAATGGCCTCAAGTTGGAGGTTTAGATTAGATATTAGGAAAATTTTCCTTGTGGAAAGGATTGTGAAGCATTGGAACAGTCTTCCAGGGAAGTGGTAGAATTACCATCCCTGGAAGTGTTCAAAAAACATGTGGATATGACACTTGAGGATGTGGTTTAGTGGTGAAAGTGGTGGTGGTGCTAGGTTGACAGTTGGACTTGATGATCTTAGAAGTTTTTTCCAAGCGTAATTATGCTATGATTCAGTACAACTCATTTGTTCCATTAATTATGAACACCAAATCCTTTCCCCTTCAGAGCTTTAATAGAGACATTCTGAAATAGAAAAAGTATAAATTGTGTAGGTGTGGCATTCAGCTTCGGAAGCCTAGGGAAAACAATGTACTTGACTACTTTTTTACTCTACTATCTGTTGAACCTGATAGTTGAAGGAAGAAAAACATTTCTGTTTTGAAGAGAAAATGTCATCTAATCATTAGTGTTTGTTGTGTGCTCTGAGGGTAGGGAGATTATGGCTGGGGTTCCATCACCCACAGTTGGTACTGAGTGCCAGTTGAGATGCTGTAGTGTATCCTGCCTGTCCTCCATCTGCTGCTCTGAAAAGGTCTTGTATATCCATTTATCAGATCAGTGTACGTGGACATGCCTAAGGCATCTCAAATAGCACTGAGCACCTGCATTTAAGCAAAAAAAAACCAAGGTCACCACTGTGAGTAACAGGAGTGTACAAACAAAAGTCTTCATGTAAAAATACTTACAGCTCTTTTTTCATTTGCTTTTTTTTGATCCCTTGCTTCAGTTTCTGCTCTAAAAAGTCCTTCTCTGACAAACTTATTCTCATTGCTGTGTTCAACAGGGATATTAAAACAGCCAAAGTGCTGGATCAACTTTTATGGTATGCAAATCTTATGCCTAAAGCAAAAGGACTTAATTTATGTTGGAGGTAATCAGAATTTTTCAGAATGTATTTGTGTAATTTCAAAAGCTTCACGACTTTTGACTAATTCTCCAAGAAATAAATATTGGAAGGATATTCTGTCCCTCACTTATCTATATAAGAACAACTGAAATGTCTTAAGCACTCCAAAAAAACCCCAAAAATTCCAATCCCCACCACATTCTATGACAGTCCTCTGGACAACACACGTGTAACTGGGCTTAGACCACCTGCTGTTTGGCTTAAACCTGTATACTTAGATTCTGAACTAACCCACCATTTAAGAAGTCTGTACAGGCCAAATCCTCCTGGAAGCCATTTCCAATATTGTAGAGTCTTAGAATGGTTTGGGTTGAAAGGAACTGTAAAGATCTATGAGTTGCAATGCTCCTGCCATAGGCAGCAATACATTCCACTAGACCAGGTTGCTCAGGGAGAAACAGGTAGTTGGGAGTAGTCAGCATGTATTTACAAAAGGGAAATTTTATTTAAACAGTTTCACAGCCTTCTACAATGAGATTTCAGGCTTGGTGGATGAGGGCGGAGCAGTGGATATTGTTTATCTGAACTTAAGCAAGGCTTTCAGCATTTTCTTTCACAGCATCCATACAGACAGACTGGTGAAGCACAGGACCATTAGGTGGAAAGTGAGGAGAAGCAATGCCAGCAGGTCAGAGGAGGTAATTCTTTCCCTTCTGTTCAGACCCAATGAGACACATCTGATATGCTGGGTCCAGTTTTGGGTTCTCTGGTAGAAGAGAGACATGAACATGTTGTAGAGAGTTTAGCAAAGGGCTGGATGATGAAGGGCATGGAGCATCTGATGTCTGAGGAGGCCTGAGAAGTCTGGGACTGTTCAGTCTGGAGAAGAGAAAGCTCAACAGGATCTTATCAATGCATATAAATACTAAAGAAAATGGAGCCAGGCGCCTCTCAGTGGTATCTAGGGATATACTGGGAGATCTTTTTTAGGTGAAGGCTGCAATGGAATTGCCTGGAAACACTGGAAATTCCATTTTAACTTAAGAAGGAAGCTTTTACCTTAAGGATGGCCAAAAATCATCAGAGGTTTCCCTGAGAGGTTTTGTAGTCTCCATATTTGGAAGTCCTTATAAATGGCCTGGACAAAGTCCCAAACAACTTGTTCTAGCTGGCTTTCTGCTCCGAGCACTGCCACTGGACTGGACAATCTCCGGAGGTTCTGTCCAGTCTCAGTGATTCTGTGATTCTGAAGACTGTCTGAGCATGACAAATCCTTTGCAATCTACATGAGATAAAGAAAAATGCTTTATAACCACGCATGGCTAAAGTTGATGTTGTCCTCCTGACATCCCCCATAGCCTGACATAGTTTTCAAACACACTGGTGGTCCTTCATTGTTCAAATTTAGCAACCTACAGTTAATGATGTTTCTGCCCTAACTGCAGAAGCTCAGTTTCACTCTTAGGTTTCATATTGTCTACAAACACAGCAAGGTAAAGAACAGAAAAATATACACAAAAGGCATGATTTTTTAATTTTTTTAAAATTTTTTTTTAGGTGAAGGCTGTATCATCCTGCTCTGTAGTGTTTAAAGCCACAGTCTGAAAATTGAGACTGTGGGGAGTACTACAGTCAGATGAATGTTTTTGAATAGATATGTACATATATTTGTTGCAGTACCAGATGGATAGACAGTTATGGTTCTTGCTGTGTTGACTTTCTATGCTAATAAAAACTGTTGACAAAGGATTTGTTCTGGTTTTGTGACAACTTGTGCAGGAAGATTTAGCAGCTTTAATTTGTTTTAGATTAAAGAAACATTCTTTCAGAATAAATATTTTCATTGAATCAATATAGGAAAAGATGTTTTCGTTTATGAGACATTTATTTAGCAATGTGCTTTCTGAGAATTTTCTTCCAAAAGATTCCAAATATGCAGCAATGGAAATTCATGTCTTTTCTTTGCACGGACCAGGAAGAGTGTGGGGGTTTTGCTGTCAGCTTCCACAGGGGGTCAGCAAGGTCACCCCATGCTGTGAAATCTGTCATTTCACATTATCCCATTTATAATGCTATATTTCAACAGAAATGAGGTGTCTTGTGCTGACAAACTCTCCCTAGTTGCTCATGTTCCCATCCTCTTCTTAACAGTTATTGAGTCAGGATTGAAATTCACTAGAGAAATATGCAGAGTCCCCACTCTCCTTCACGATTTGCAAGCATACCACACTCACATATCCTTCAAATATAGCACAGACCTTGCCTGATATGCACACGACCTACCCTGCTATGGTGGCTATACCCAGCCATGGGTATATGGCTGCTTATGTGTGACCATCCACTTTTCCCCTCTTGTCTCTTTTTTCCTGTGCTTTTTGCTCAATGGTGCACCAGGATCCTTCCTTTGGCCATTTTCCTAAACATTCCACAATATGTTTTAGATAGTACCACAAGACCTTTCCAAAAGCTGGCCAGAAGATTCACAGAAATCCCTTGAAATATCCCTTAATATTCACAATTATTATGTTTTCCCCTCCTTATTAGTTAGGTCAGATGACCCTCCTCATAACTGGGCTTGAGCAGTTCCCTTAATCAATAGCCAAGGAGCTCTAGTCTTCATTACAGTCACTTTCCTTTTTCTTCTCATTTATCAATTTCCTTGTTACCTTTTATTGGTTTTGCACTGAATAGTCCTTAAGTAAGTAACTTAATAAGTCAGGTGCTCAGTTTTACCTACCCTTAAAAAATGTATTGTGTAAGTATGTCCACATTAGCCTCCAAAACTCAAAGAACAGGATGTTTCCTGCCCCTTGAAAGCATTTCCAAAGATCCATACTATGATTAAGATACTTGCAGTGGGTGGGTGTCTGGTAGTGGTTCTTCTGAAAGAAGGACAATGCTCAAGGTTAGATTAATTCATAAAGGGATGGATCCTTTCCACTGCCTTGAGAACTGTGCAACACAAGATCCGCACCATATTAAATGTTTAGCATTTGATTCCAGAAAGCACACTTTTCTGAATAGTTATATATGACCTTAAACTTTAGCTTTTTTAGCTGCTTAAGTTTTGCACTAGCAACACTGGTTTTCTGACTAGCTGGTGGATAAAAAGCATTTAAAATTCATTATTAGTTTAAGTGCACTTTGTAGATCAGTTCTTTGAATTTCAGCTCTCAAAATGTACTACTAAATGTTAGTGCAAATATTGTAAGCTATAATAAAAGGTTGTCAGAATCCATTCAGGTATTAACATTTACATAGTCTCTGTCTAAGCTCTAGGATAAAGCAAGTCTTGTATCAGAAAGCTAATTGGTAGACCTGATGATGCTTACTTTGTGAATGTGACATAGGCCACAGTGTCATTTTTCTTCCCTTAGGAAGCCTCTCCCAGACAGACAAGCCCATAGTGCTTGTGTGGGAATTCATAAAGTATTGGCATTTAATGTATTCACATGCAAAAGCACACATTGAGCCAGAGTGTTAGTATAACAGTCTATAAAGTGTAAAAGTTGTAACCACAGAGCCTACAACCATCCAAAAAATGCGAAGCTCTAGCAGCTTAATTGCAACATTCATTCAAGGAGGCCTGCAAACTCACTTCTGGATTAACTGATTACATTTGAGGGAATTTCCTGGTTTGTTCCTTAGACCACCATAGTTTCAATTTGAATATAATCAACTTTATAGAACAACAGGTCTTTTATTAAGATGTACCACAAGAATAATTTCTTTTACTTTTGGGATGTGTAGGACAAGTCCGGCTCTGTTGCCACTATTCTGAAGACTTTCAGAGTCTTCTAATTTTTTAGAAGAGCCATGTTCTCACTGCTCTTCTCCTCAGTGTTCTTATCAACACTGTGTGCAGGAGATGTTTCACATTCTTCTTCACTAAAGACTAATGGCAAGCTGGCTGTTGTGGTGCTTATTCACCTCCATTAACCTTTGTATTCTCCAAGATCAGAATCAATTTCTTGGGCTCCGTATGTGGCATGTCAGCTTTTTTCGTATAAAATTTTAAGGGTGAGAGAAGAGTTAATGTGTTTACATGGGTTAAGTTGCAATTTTACTGCTAGAACTGTGATTCCATTAAAAAATGCTAGTGAAGTCAATACAGACAGTACATTCTATTCTTTTATTTATATATTTATTAATTTGCACCAGAGAAGGCACTGATGGTATAAGATGGCTAAAAGAAGTAAATAGTATTCTTTAAAATAATATATGCATATGTTTGCGTGTATGTTTGTTCTGTCATTTATGTTGAACAGCTTCCAAGGTAAACCATGAAACCACCATTACTCACAAGGGAAATATACAGTCCTCTCAGAAAAAAAAGGTGAAAATCAAGATGCTCATGGCATTACTGAGCATACTTTATTCTGAGTCAAAATGCAGGATATTGAAGATACTTCAAATATGACTCCTGCTAGAAATGCTGAATGAAGTATTATTGTCATACCATGTATGACAGTGGAAAGAATGCAGACACTGACCAGAAATGGAAGGACAAAAAACGCCAGGGTATATTTTAATTTTTTTTTTAAAATAAGGACACATAAGTCACACCTCTCAAAATAATCATAATTAAAGGGTGCATCTTAAAACACTTCCAGGAATTGCTGTACAGAGCAAACAATTTTATAACTATAATGTGGGATGAACTGACTGATAAGGACTGTGGTATCTTAGATCAGAAAAAGTAAACACAACTTTAATTAAAGATGATTCTTTTGTATGTATATGTTAACATTGAAAGTGCAAACAATGATAGTAATTTTCCCAGAAATCCCAGAAAATTCCAGTGGGATTTGCTGAATAGCCAAGTACTAAANCTCTCAAAATAATCATAATTAAAGGGTGCATCTTAAAACACTTTGCTGAATAGCCAAGTACTAAAAGGACTTTTAATCAATGTTGAAGTGCCCTGGAATCATAGATTTTGCAATGTTTGATGCCCACATACAGGTGATTTTCAAATTATTTTCAGGATCTGAGCAGGTGTTTTCACACTCGTTAAACCTCCCACAGCATTTCCAGATCTGATTCAAATGTGGGTCTAAGATAACTTCCTAGTAAGCAAAAGACAAATTCTAGAGCTTGTGAAAAACAACTCCAGAAGAAATGGCATCAAGACAAGCAAAGGTATTATGAATGTTTCCACGTTTAAGGATTTTTTTGTTGTTGTTGTTTTTTTCCTTTGGTTTGGCTCTTTACCAAAACAAAAGCTTTTTTGAACTGTCTTGGCATATCAATAAATGCATTAATTTTAAACAAAAGACAAAAGCAGGCTTGTGTTCAAACTTGCTGTTTCATTTGCCTATTAAAGCTGTCCTTTAGGAGTGGCTGGAGTGGAAGCAAAGAGTTTGGCATCTTTTCATCCAAATTCTCCAGCTCTACCAGACAGCTGCCTCACATCAAAAGCTGAGGAAGAAAAAGCAGTGTTTAGCCACACACTGTTTAATGAAGGTCTGAGACTCATTGTTTTCTCTGTTGGAGGCTACCTCATAGAAGGGTCAGGGTGTTTAATTTACATTAAAATACACCACCAGCGTGTAGGTAACTGGTAACTATGTCTGGATTGGTCTCTTGCTGAGAACTCAGTATGTGATTTTTCCTTGATTTCTGGGCAAGAAAAGTTTGCCAGTACAGTAGCTTAGAAGTACTTAATTTGTCTACAGAGGAACATATTAGAGAGGCTGCATGGTAGATTAAGTGGAAGAGTTTGCAGTCCTTTCTGTCAAAAGGATGGCTTGGGAGATACTCTTTTTTTCTAGGACAGAAATATAATACATGCCAGTTCTTTATAAACCCAGGGGTTTATAAATTAGCAGTCCCATAAAGCAAGTTGCCATGGAGATCAGGTGATTTAGTAATTCTTAGAGAAAAGCTTTGTAATTCTTAGAGAAAAGCTTTGTCAAATATAAGTTGAAATCTTGAATGTGGTGGTGAACATGCAAAGAGAGAGTGAAGTCTAGAGGTCAAGAGAAAAAAAAATTCCTGGAGCACAATCTACTTGTCCAGTATTCAGAGGGAAAAGAAATGCTAATGAACTTTTTTAGCATGTGGAGAAATGCTGGTATGGCATACACATGTCCACTGATTTGATTTCTTCCACGGTAGGAAAATACAGTTTAAGAAGTGGGAAAACCTGTCCTTCCACTGGCCCAGGAGCAGTAAAATCTGATGGCTGTTGTTTCTTATCACCCCAGGGGTCCGTACAAGTGCTACCCCAACCACAGAGGGAAATCTCAGCTTCATTAACTAAAAGAGGCCATTTGAGGTCTGAAGTTGGCTTATTTTTCTTTTTTTCTGATAAGTAAGTGGGAAACCTCACAGAAGGGTCACACTATTAAAAAACTTGAAAACACAGTGGGGCAAAAGAACTGAAAAACTGAGAACATGGAAGGTAGAGCAATTGCCTCAGCATTAAAAGCTAGAAAGCAGAGGCAAAGTCTTCTGAATGACTTAATAGACCGAAAAAAAACAGAAAAAAAAAGCCCAAAACCAAACAGAGGGGCAATTTGTAAGGGATTACAATACTATCCTGAATCTTTCACAAGTCACTCAGCACTACTGTTCATTTTTTTGTATGGAGACTGAGAAATCAGATCACTAGATCTTCTCAGAAGCAGCTGTTCATTAATTTCTGGTGCCCTTTGTAACACACACCTCTTTAAGTACTGAATTTATTATTGTTTCCCTAAGATTCAAAATGGACTGCCCAACATATGTGTCTCCCCATCCCTTTGGTGATGATTTGCAGTCAAAGCTCGCTGGTAAGAGAAAGAAGTGAAGTAGTAAAGCAAGGAAGGAAAACAGAACCCAAAGCAGCTCTTTGCTTGACATGCCTGTTATTTTGAGTTATAGATGGAAACAAACCTAAAATGTAATTTCTCTGTCTCCTTATGAAGGGAATTAATTTTTGAAGTTTTGACAGCAGGGACGCAGGGAACAGTGAAGATGGTATGTCAGAGCAATGGTTTCTTAAGCTCAAACTTCCTTGTCAAAGGCAGGATTTCATTTTTACTTATTTTCAATTTTTATTTCATTGCAGCCAAATTTCCTTAACTGTATTTATTTATTTATTTATTAATTCTTAACTCCTTATTTCCTCTATTTCTCCTGAGGTTCTTGCATTTTTCCCTGTCACAAAAGTGAATTTCTTCAGCTATGATAGAATGGTACAATTCTCAATTTTGGCAGCATAATTTGACTTGAGGTTTGTTTGTAGCAGTATGTGAGCAGGTGATGGAGTTTCTAAGAGCTGAGCTTCCTCATTTTGTTCTTTTGAGGTTGTTGGAGGCAGTTTTTTGGGTGGAAGCAGCAGAATTTGAGTGAATCTGGCAAGCACTGTTGCCTTCCTAACAGAAGGATTGTATTTAATTCCCATCCTGAGCCTGAGAGTGACTTTCAGAGAGTGGAAATCACAGAAGCTGGGAAATGTGGAAACATTAAAATATATAACACTGTAATGAACTATAACTTTATTAAACTATTACTCACCAGACCCCTCAGGAGCAGTGACCAAGATTTGCTCACCCAAGTTAGTCGGTAGGAGAGATCATAGAACAATAGAGCTGTTTGGGTTGGAAGGGACATTAAAGACCATCTAGTTCCAACCTCTCTGCCCTGGGAAGGGACATCTTCTACTAGACCAGGTTGCTCAAAGCCTCATCCAAGCAGGCCTTGAGATGAGAGATGGGGGGAAATGCTCCACATAAATGCAGGCATGTAGAAGACACTGGAGTGCAAGGAGACTTTCCCTTCCCAAGCCATTTGCACCTTGAAGTCTCCTACTGGAGCAGGCATGAGGCAGTAAAAGGGTGGTTTAATTGTGCCATGCACCTGGACACAGCTGCCTCCAATGCCTAAAGAAAAACCAATGAAGTTATAAAACCTTAAATGGGGCAATAAGGTGCTCACCTCTGGACCTATCCACCATACTCTGTGCCAAAGTACAGCTTGCCATATAGGTTTTTGGATCTTTTCTATATAATCCTGAGTGCTTCTCTCCAGATTTGGTTGACAAGTGCAAACTTGTCTATTTTGGGGACAACCCTGACTGGAGAGCAACACAGAAGTTTTGCTAATTCCACCTGTCTTATTATAACTTTTTTTGCACTGCCTGTATCGTTCACACAGGCAAAAAATTATGATATTGGAAAACAGGAACTATTACGTAAAGGGATAGGAAAGCAGATTTTAAAAATCATCTTATAGTAATGGTTACATTTAAACTAACTTCCACACAGAAACTCACTTCTTTAGCTTTGCAATGATGGGAAAAGAAGGGAAAAAAAGAAAATGCCATTAGAAATTATGGTGCATCACGTGCCCACTGAGGCTGAAATTCTCTTCTCAGAGGCAATGGGAGAACTTCAACTGCATCAGACATTAGTAGTTTTATAAATAAAAATTGAAATATTTTCTTAAATAGGAGGGGCTATGACAAGATGCACTGAAATGGCTTTAAAAATCAGAAAGGGCTTGGTATTCTCATGTCCAGCACTACATTTGGATTTGCAAGAGTAGATTTACCTGGCTTATGGTTCAGTTATGTTAGATAAAAAATTCCACAATCTGTATTCAGTGAACCACAGTGGATCCATGCAGTACTGGGGAATGATCTGTGGCATGACTGCAAAAAATCCAACACACAGGTTTCTACCAATATAGCAAAATACCAAATGTCATGGAAATAATATTCAAAGTTTAGCCTAATTTGTGTCACTAATGGACATCAACCAAAGGCACTGCTAAAATGTCTTGATTTTTTTTTTCCAAAGGCATCTCAATTAAAAATGCTCTAAAACATTGCTTAAAATACAGTTTTCACTGCACATAAAGACCACAAAGATTATATGTTTATAAAGGACATAAACATTCAGTGCTCAGACTGAGAAGCTGGAATGCTGGAATTTTGAAACTCAATTTTGCACAATAAATAGTGACAGCAAAAAAAAGTAAGCAAAACAAAATAGACAGAAAACCTTTAGAAAGCCTCACAGCAAGGGAAAGGCCTGTGTGACTTCAGCATCTGCAACTGGGCATAGCTGCAAAAAAATCTGGCAGGTTTTGTTAATCTGTGAGTGAAAAAGGATGTGCTTTAATCGTTCCTTTGAAAGGCTGCGAGCATCTTTTAATGAAAGTAACTATAGCAAGGATTGCTAGAATTCATTATCCACAATAGGTGTATGTTAGAGATCTTCAAACCACAGAACACAACATGGTCCTTCAGAGTAACCAACAAATTACCTGCTAATGAATGTTGTCAGGAAAACCCAGCTGTCAGGAATGTCCTGGAAGTGCCAGCATTGCCTAGACTCTATCAGCAGGAAAATAATGGCAGGTATAAATGTTAAGATTGATGGAGGTTAATGAAGAATCCAGCGGTGATGTACCAGATTGCCTTTTTCCCCAGGTAACCCCAGGGAGTTCAATGCAATTTCTGAACAATGTTCTCTGGCAGCCTTGTTAGTGAACCTGAGCTGGGCCTTACTGCTGTCCTTCCCTGGAAAAACCCTTGGGGTTGGCAGTGATGAAGTCCCATTGCACCTCCACCTAGGAGAGAATCACATTTACAGTATTTATGGCTGTCAATGAAGGAAGAGCTGGGTTCTAAAATTAGAACAGAATGTTGTTGTCTTGTGAAAACTCATAGTCTGCAACTTCTAATATTTTCTTACCTAGAGGATAGAAGAATGTTGGAAACTCAGCAATGTAAGTGATTAGAGAGGTCCTGGAAATTGTGTGATACCATATATCCTCTTATAATTTTCACACAAATTTTAATATTATTTATTGTTTTAAAATTTAGGATTCTGTACTTTTGGACAAGATAAAGATCTTGGATCTGGGGTCTAATCTCAGATCAGTTGCACTCTAGAGAGCAGCTATTTATACAGGCAGATAATGATAGGAAAAGGGGGAACAGTTTTAAACTAAAAGAGGAGAGATTTAGACCAGATATTAGGAAGAAATTCTTTACGCAGAGGATAGTGAGGCATTGGAACAGGTTGCTGAGAGGAGTTGTGGATGTCTTGTCTCTGGAACTGTTCAAGGCCAGGCTGGATGGGACCTTGAGCAATCTGATCTCGAGGGTGAAATCCCTGCCCATGGCAAATGGCAGGGGAGAGGGGCTGTGTGATCTTTGTGGTCCCTTCCATCCCAAACCATTCTATGATGATCCTATGAAGATTACTTTTTTTTCTTAAAAAAGAAGTTTTCATTTTGTGAGACAATATCTTGAATATGTCTATCCATATGGTATTCACACAGAAAGACACGTTAAAAATGTTTTAGAAAAATATTTTTATCTTTCAGATACTCTCAGAACTCCTTAACAGATCTAAATGATTTCAGTTTCTGGAAGTTGGCTGTTACTAGTAAGTCCACCTAAAGGTAAAAGGCAGGACATGATTTTAAGAGACAAAATTAAATATGTCAGATGTGTTAAATATGTAAAATGTGCTCATTTCCTATATCTTCTGATTCTTAGTCTTAATGGTATAAAAGATTAAAAGTCTGGAGCTCTATCTGATGACAAAAGAGTTATCAAAATACTTTAATTTCTCTTCTGCAGAGATTTTGTTTTTCTCAGTGGCAAGCACAGAAACAGAAATCATTGAGGTACCAAAATTATAGAACCCTCAAATTATTGTTTAAATGGGTAAGTGTTCATATGGTCATATTTCACTGGATTATTCATTCATTCATATTTCAATAGATTCAACATTTTATGGAGAAACTTGAGAAATATTTGGAAAGCCTTTTTGAGAGCATATCAACATTTCTGTATGGAAAGGAAATTACTATAAACTTCTGAGTTCTGGATTTTGAAATGATCCAGGTCATCATATGAAGATGCTCTTTAACCATTAATCTTGTCTATAAAGCACAGAGACCGGGATTTCTTAAATGGCTTTTGCAACTCATTGAAATCATCAGCAGAGGCCAATAGACTTCAATGAGGACAAGCAGGGGACTGTTGCTGAGTGTTTTTAAAAATCCAGCTTCCACTCTCGTTTGAAGTAAATAAGTGTTGATTAATCTTAAACTTCACAGATTGATGATCTGCAGGTAGTTTTATTAAAGACCAGATAACCCATTTAATTTCCGTGTAGAAAAGCCAATGTGAAGTGAAAATTTTTCAATTGAAACTGATGCCAAGTATGTCATACTTGTTTGTTGTTTGATTAAGAGTACAGAGAGCAATGGTTTTAACTCAAAAGAAAAGTAAAAATAAAAGGGGGCCAAATAAGTTGAAATATAGAGATTAAAGATTTGTACAGCTTTTTCATCCTACCAGTGTGGAGATATGCCTAGAGCATTTGAGTAAGACAGCTGAAGTGACTGGATAATCTGGATAATGGACTGATTAAATAACATTGTAAAGACCACTGAGGAATGCAAAGATATTTTACTGTACAATGGAGAGGAAAAGGCATTCATTTTAGGAATAGCAGTGAGCCTGGTCTTTCCAAATCTTTACAAGTGGCACTAAATATTGGGGAAAACTTTGCAAGGAGGCATGAAGCTGCATGGGATGGATGTGGTGGTTTGACCTTGACTGGATGACAATTGCCCACCAAAGCTCCTCTATCTCTATCCTCCTCAGCTGAACAGAAGAGAGAAGAATAAAATTGACAACTCGTGGTGTATGTTAGAGACCTTCAAACCACAGAACACAACATGGTCCTTCAGAGTAACCAACAAATTACCTGCTAATGAATGTTGTCAGGAAAACCCAGCTGTCAGGAATGTCCTGGAAGTGCCAGCATTGCCTAGACTTTATGAGCAGGAACACAGCTGAACAGAAGAGAGAAAAATAAAATTGACAGCTTCTGGGTGTTGAGATGAGGGACAGGGAGAGATGATTCAGCAATTACTATCATGGGTAAGTAGACTGGACTTAAGGAAATTGGCTTAATTTGTTACTAATCAAATGATAATAGGATAATGAGAAGTAAAACAAAATATTAAAAATGCCTTCCCCTCATCCCAACCTGTTTTCAGGGTTTAACTGTATTCCTAATTTGGTTTAGTCCTCCCTTTCAGTGGTGCAGAGGGATGAGGAATGGGGGCTGCAGTCACTTCATCACTTATCCCTCCTGCTCCTTCCTCCTCAGAGGAAGGACTCACACTTTTCTCCTGCTCCAGCATAGGATCTTCCCATAGCAGATAATCCTCTGTGACCTTCCCCCACATGTGTCCTTTCCACATGCTTCAGATCTTCCTGAACTGTTCTAGCATAGGTCTCTTCCATGGGGCACAGTCCTTCAGGAGCAAGCTGCTCCATTGTGGGTCCCCCATGGGGTCACGAATCCTGCCAGCCAGCAGGCTTCTCTCTCCACAGGGCCACAGGTCCTTCTAGGAACCTGCTCCAGCTTGAGCTTCCCACAAGGTGGGATGGATTTGGGCATCCATCTGCTTTGATGTGGGCTCCTCTAGGGGTTGCAGATGGATATCTGCTCCCCCATGAACATCCTTGGACTGCAGGAGAACAGCCTGCCTTACCATGGTCTTTCCTAGGGACTGCAAGGGAATTTCTGCTTTGGCACCTCCCTCTGCTGTTTCACTGGCATTGGTGTCTGCAGAGCTGCTCCTCACCCATATTCTCTCTTCTCTGGCTGCAACGTGCTTCTGCACAGTAACTTTTTCCCTACTTAAATCTGTTATCCCAGTGGTGTTACCACCATTGTTGATGGGCTTGGCCTTAACAAGGGATGGGTTCATCTTGGAGCTTGCTGGCATTGGCTCTGTCAGACATGAGGGAAGCTTCTAGCAGCTTCTGGAAGAAGTTGCCCTGGTACCAGAAACTTTCCATGCAAACCCATTAGAATGAGTCATATTAGGTAGGCAACATAAGCAAGAGAAAAAATGTGAGTGCGCTTGGAAGCAAAGACAACTAATAATGTCTCAATTCGGAGAAGCACCAAATGACTTTAAGAATGTGAAATTAATGTTCTGGAGGAAAGGAAAAATAAGGCAATTCAAAAGTCCTTTGGCCCTTTACGTTAGGGATATCATCAATGTTAAGAAGTCTGTGCTGCAAATAAAATCCTTTTCCAAACTTACTGATGACTACAGCAGAATGAAAAGTAGATTTCCTCTCGGATAGAGAATGTTAGTATTTCTGTGGGGCAGAAAAAGAAGATTAGGAAATGATGAGACTTTCTACTTGATACTTTCTATCAAACAACACACTGAGGACTTTCACAAAACAGAACAGTTCAAGCTGTCACTTGAGCTTAATAGTATTCCTGCTGTCTTCCCAGGGTTTATTTGAAAATGTTTCTTTTCTAGCAATTTAATCATTAATTTTCTTCTTTGTTGCTGCCTTGTCTCCAGAAAGGTGGAATTTAGGTGGCTGTTGAAGACTGCATCTCTGCTGGTGCATCTGTAACCATATGACTTGCAGGACATGTGATCAGACCAGAGGATGGACTGTGCTGTGTTTTTAAAGCCATGGGCCAGAGGGAATGTCAAAGTACCTTGAGAAAATACATCATCAAAAGAAAATGCAAATTCAAGTAGATCAGATCAAACATTATTAAAATTTATTTATTGTAGTGAAAATGTCAGAAAGTTTGAGGAGCATCAATGGTAAAAGCAGGCCTGACAGAAATTTGCTGGCCAAACATGTTATCAGGACACTGTATGATTGAGACATTTGAGGGTACCACATTGTTTTCCACAAGTTGTGATTCAAACTTTTTTTTGCAAGATTGTAACGGCTTAGTCATCTTTATTTTCAGAGCATGAATGGTGCCCTGTGCTGCTTGCCACTCATAGTACATGTGTTCATTGGTTTATATGGAGATTTATTGAAACATTTAAGTGAAAATGTAGAGGTATTTGAGTGGTTCTTATTTCCCCTAACATTTCTGGATTTCTTCCAAAGTACAGATTTCCCCATTTTAAGCTAGTGGATGCAGTAGATGCATCATAAAATCTCAGCTGTGTTACTTCACTGTAGCTAGATTTACTCTAGTAATTACATTGGCCCAACTCCTTTTTTATTAAACTCAAATGGAAAGGAAATAATTAGTCCTGATCGCTATCATATAAGAGAGTATACTGAGGATGAAGCAATTAAGCTGTAATCGTGGTAAATTACGTTTTTCATTAAAATTGTAAGAAAACCCTTAAATGATTAGCTAAAATGTTTAGGGTCTTAGAAATCCATTCAGCTTTTTGATTCTGCAGGCAGATGAGAAGAATTTACAACCTGGGAATGTATGTTTGGATACTGTACTACCTCATGTTATCAATACCAAATTGTTTCCCAGCTTGTTTGATTCTACCAAGTATTCTTCATTATTAGTAGTGCTACAAAACACATAAGATAGTTTTCGAAAGAAGAAATGGAGCTGCTGTGGGGCACTCTGCAATCTAAAACCTAGCTGTATATTTACAGTCTGAGCAGCTCATTTACTGAAGGAGGAATTTTTAAAAATACATAGAGTTAACTCCTTTATTTTATCTGTCCTGCTTTCACAACTGTCTCCTGCAGAATTGTTATTGCAAAGAGATGCTTTCTAGGGAAATATGCCTGTGTGCTTTGAGTGGAGATGGTGCTGTACCCCCGTGACTCTGCAAGTGAGCTGTGACTGTGTCTCAGCCTCACTGGTCACTGTAGAAGATGCCTGAATACCCTGCCTTTCCCCTCCTCTCCTCCCATTCTGCTTTGGTTTCCAAAACCACTGAATTTGTAGCATGTTCAGCTGATAGACAAATAACCAAGGAGCTGTATTTTTAACATATTATTAATTTCTTATAAGATGTTAAACCACCAATCTCCAGGTCACTGGAAGTTCTTATCTATATGAGGTGAACACGTAGAAAGGTAAAAAAACCCCAACGCTCTCCAGGGAGTTACATGCATCAGGCAATTTTTTTGTGTAAATAATCAAAATCTTTCCTGATGGCAACAAGGGTTACAGGGAAAATGCCAAGGATGTAAGAGCAAGTTCTCCACAGCTGCAAAATACGATAGGGGAAGACTTGGAGCATAGACCCTCCTGGTACAGTCTGCTATGGAGAACTGAAGAACTATGGCAGTGCACAGACCGTGTGGTAAGAAAGGTGGCAATGCTTTAGACAGCATTAGTGTGATGGTTAGCCTTGAAAAAGAAGTAAAGTTTGCCTCAAGGAGGACCTTCTAAACCAATTGGGAACAGACATGTCTTAAGGGTAAGCTGAAAGCAGCCAAATGTTACTGCATGGCAGCAATATTCACGTTCAGAACATCCTAAGGAACTATAAGAAGAGCTATTTCACACACAGGTGGTTCTTGAGAGGGGCTTGGGGGTCAGTGGGTGGTGTCAAGCCTATGGTACTTAAAGGTTAGGTGCAGGTTAAAGGAATGAAGAGCTTTTCTATTATTCAAAGTTCGTAAGCTAATTGAAAAGCTTCATTTCTGTCTGATATCGTGTGGTGCAGACTGCTTTACTGGAAACAGCCAGTCATATGCCTTCTCCAGTTAGCTAGAAAAGCATCGGATGACTAATGTCTAATGACATCCAGACTAATGTGCTTCTAAAGATGAGGCACTGTAACGGCACGTCTATAAAGGTTCCTTATTTGACCTTTGAGCTATGGGCGCCATAGTTTGTTTCTTCTATATTCTTCCATCCTTAAAGCTGCTTTATGTATCATGAAACAAGCCACTACCAGAGGAATGGTAAAACTTACAGTCTTGTCTTTTAGAGACTATGTCTCTAAAATCACAATTTCAACACTAGCTCGTCTTTTCTAAGGCAGAAAATGCAAGGCACTGCAATCCTGTAAAACCACCAGGCTTTGGATCATAGTGAGCCTAGTTTTCCCCCTTTTCAGAAAGTGAATTTCTTTGTGTGTAACCTCATAAAAATGGAATAATTTTTGCTTTGCAGTAACAAAAAAAAATAATTTTTTTTCAGAGGAAAGAAGATCATGCTAAGCCACTGCAGGGTGAAGGTAAAATTGGTAAACAGGAATTCATGGAGAAGAATAATAATGAAGAAAACAACCTTCTTAAAGGATACTTCAGGGTTTGTGTGGTGAGAGCTGGGCTGAGACTTCTCCACTGTGTTTTACAGACTGTGTGTGGGGACTTAATCTCTCCTATGTCACTTAGGCCCCAGGAGCTGTTGCATGGTACACGTGTAGGTGTCTGACTGGTCCCCAGAGCCTCTTTCCTGTTTGAAGTGCTTAATGTTGATGCAGCAGTGTATCTAGCACAAGTACACTCAGCAAGATTTATATCAGCCAGCTCAAGGAAGCTCTGTGTGACAACATCCTAAAACTGTCAACCCGTTCTGTTTCTTTAGCAAACAAAGAGTTGGTAAATAAAACTAGGGCAAATCCAAAATAGGAAAAGCTGTCAATGAAATAGAAGATACAGTATCATACGAGAAACACTGAATGAGGAAAAAAAGTCTTCCCTCTTAAGAGAGTATTTTTCAGGCAAAGATGGTGTTTACTTTAAGCTTCTAAAAGTTACATTTAATGTGTTTGTACATATTCATTTATCCTACAACTGTAGAATGTTATTTTCATTGTTGAAAAAAAGCATTAGATGATTATAGTAATGATTCTTTTGACAATGTAGAAGTTTGAAGGGAAAATGAAAACACTTCCCAGCGAACTGGGCCAAATTGTGGCATAGGGAGATGAAATAGTAAAACGCAGAATATCTGATATTTACAGTGACAGCCTTTGCCCTTTGGGCTTGACATCATTCTGCAGAAAGTTTAGAGTTTTGTTTCTCCCATTTTTTAAAACTTTGCTATGCTGTGATCAAAGACATTTCAAGTTGCTAGCCCTGCAAACTAGAAAGCCACCATAAACGAGTGTTAGTCTCACATTCTTATAGTTCCCTCTGTCATTGCTGTTCCTCAGTAAAAATCACAAATCTTTGATAACAAGTAGTTTTAAGTGGTTGAAATTAATTCAAACTTACTAGATCATTATCCCACTGTGTGGTAACTTAGTTGCAAATGCATTCTTTTTGAAGAAGTAATAATTGAAATTATTATTTTATTTGCATTTTCATATATTGTGTTACTGTCTGGAAGAAATAATTCTATCTTTTTTTTTTCTTTTTCCCCCAAATCCATCTGTAAAACAGCACTAAAACTTAAAAAAAAAAAAAAAAAACCACAGAAAATTGGAAGCATTGGACAATGGAAAATTGGATTTTTAGGTTTTCCCTGTACAGTAACTAGTGTTTCATGCTTAGTCTGATGAATAATTCCCTGCCTTTTTAACACATTTGGAGAAGATTTGCCATTCTGAAGAGCCAGATACCGTGGAACATGCAATCTTAAATTGATTTAAATGAAAAATTTAATCTTTTAAGTGGATTTAAAGAAACACTAACACAGACTTTCCACATTTTTCATAATGATGAAAGGTTTAATAAGCTTGTTGCTATTTTTTTCTCAGTCTTTAAAGTTTTATTATATTTCTCTTTGTATGCAAATATTAAATGTCAAAATGACCCAATGTTACTTCTTCAAGGATGCTTATAATCTTGTAAAAGCAACAGAAAGGATCCTTCTGAATAATAAAGGCTATTTGTTTTTATGTCAGTGTCAAAATTCAATCTGCCTTCAGTAATGTTAAGATTTTACTGAATGACTCCTGTTTCCTGCATAGTTTTATATATTCACCAAAATTTGTACATTATTTTAATTTTTCAAAAATGTGCAATTTTGTTAAGATTAAATTCATGGACTGATCTAAATATCTTCATTTTCTAAATGCAATTAGTGTCTATATTTCTAGGCTAGGCAAAAGGTTACTGCTGAGAAATACTACAGTAGATGTTAATTTGTTTTAGATTAATTTTTATTAAATTGTGTGTTACTAATATTACCATTATATGTTGCTAGTTTTTAGTTCATCTATTTCCATTTCTAATTGCCAAAGCACTTTACATAGAAAGATTTCTTTCCTTATTCCAGTTTTCTGAATGGAAAGAGTCAGAGTCAGAAATGTGGCATAAACTCAAAATGGCCACACACAGGACCAGCGACTCTGTGTCCAAACCACTGTCAGTCCAGGACTGCACACACAAAATACACTTTTAACACATTTGAAAATTCAAGGTATTTCTTTATATAGCAGGGGAAGACAAGATTTTATGCAGGAGTGGTTACTGAATAACACTTTTTGTTCTCAGAATCCCATTCTGCAATCTGAAGATGTGAGAGAAGAGGCTTTCTCAAGTAGTACTCTCAAGTAGTAACCCTATTAACCTCTCATTTGTACCCCTCAAGTTGAGAAAGAATAATTAATTCAGGAGTCTTGGTTTACAATTCTCCTGCATTGGAAACAGGAATTTGGGGAAAACTTGTCTGTAATCCTTACCAGGTGATTTTTAAAGTAAATGACATTTCTCAAGGATGTCATACAGGACTGTGAATACCTTTGATTATTTGAAGCCTAACATGTAAGGAAAATGTTTTTTAATTTTTCTGGTTTTTAATTTTCCATTTCTTTTGAATGGGGAAAAAGAAGCTTGATAATATGTATGTATACATGTTTCATATATTATTTTTTCCCTGTAAGTTGTGTCTGTGTCCTCCTCACGTATTTACTTAAAGATCAAGAGGTTTTCTAAGGATGTGGGATAAGAGCAACATTTTTCCATTTTCAAAAAATTTAAAAATAAATATTTTGAACATCTTTGAGACACTTCAACTTCTGGAGGCCACAGAAGTTCTTTCCTATCACACCAGCACATCCTATCACAGACTCTTTCCTATCACACCAGAATGTCCTTGTTATGCATATGCATTTCTTTCTCCTGGTGATTTCACGCAAGAATTTACTGTCTTTGTGAATAGACTGGGTCCATGAATTTTAGCAATCCTTTTCACTTGGCTTGGGAATGGCCTTAATTGCCTCAAAACCAAGGCTTCAATGAGCATTTCATACTTGGAAACTATCTTTCTAAAAGGCTTAGGGGGGTGAGAATAGAGGAAATATCAAAACTTATCCTTCTCTCATGAGTGCATTTTATTTCTTAAAACTGCAGAAATCAGGAACTCTGTCTAAGTAAACTATCATGGGTGAAGATCTGTCTCATGCATGAATATTGCTACGCTGGTATATGTGACAGAACAAATAAAACATCCCCAAAGCTCTGAAGTGGTTATTTACAACACTCATTTAACAATAAGCTAATTCTTAAGGCAGGGGTGTAGTTAGTGTAGTGAACAGCTGGTGCTTATAGCATTTACTAAAGAACTTCAGAATAACATGTTTTGTCAAGCATAATCTGATACATACACATATATAGAGAGGGGTTCATTTAAGTGTCAGGTAAGAAGACAGACAACCACCGAGAGAGCAATGCTCACCTACCAGTTGGCTTAAAGCTGTCAGTAAATAAACTCTTTGTGGTGGAAATTTAAAAGGATGGCTGTGGACGAGCCCTGGATTATTAAGGGCTTGGAACCTAAACAGATCTCATTAAATCAGGAGCTCTAATAAACTAGACAAGCAAAATGCGTAGGAAGCAGTCTGCTCAGCTCTCCGAGGTGCTATGAGCAGTGGCTTGATGAGCCTTTCAGACCTAGTGCTCTAAGTCAGACAGCTGAAAAAACTCCCCTTGCAGGCATACAGGGGGGCGTGGTAGTTGTGAGCCATGTACCTGACAGCCTGGTTAACGCAAGGTGCCACAATGGTATCAGGAGACAAGGCTGAGCCCTCAGGTCAGTCCCTGAGTACAGCGTCATGGTCCCTTGTGCTGAAGAGTCTTTGTAAAGATGTGTTTCCATCCACACAGCTATGTCAGCTTTAGAGAAATTATTGCCTGGGGTCTTCCTTTAATACAAATACTGGGGCGGAGACTCCAACAAATGAACCACCTCCCCTTTTTTAAAATCTTCCCCCTTTTACCAGTACAGAGTAACAGGAGCAGAGCAAAACTAGGAAAAACATGTTTGTCCACAAAAAGTTTTACTATTAAATTGCTCAGTTACCATTACCCAGTCAGGATCAGGTCCTGTTCAGCTGGGTTGCAAATTCACAGACCATTGCTAAAGAAGCTGGCTGCTCGCGGCTCGGCTGCGCTCTGGCTTGGCTTCACTTGGCTGGGACTCTGCGGTGAGATTTCATGGTGTGGGATTTGTGAGGTGCTGGCAGCTGCTTCTCTGCACTGCTCGGCTGGGCTCGGCTGAGCTCTGTTCCGGCTCAGCAGCAGCCAGGGTACGTGGAGCCACTCAGCTGGCAGGGCTCATGCGGTTGCTCCCTTTTATTTCTCCCGTGCCGAGGAAGAGAGGTGGTTCCCAGACGGAAAGGGTTCCACTTCTGCCCCAGCAGACGGGACTGTTTGTGTGCACTCCTCCCTACCTACCCCCCTGCCCCGCCTCTTGAAGGAACAATTTCTCCAAAACAATGTTGGAAAAAGGGAATAGAATACAAAACCTACTTTAACTATGACACCTGGGTTCAGCTCCACAAAACTGATGTAAGGTGGAAACCTGGGTAACTAGGAGATACCTGTTCTGTAGGATGTAATCAAACCATGATTGCTACATTTTAGTTTTCACAACAAGCTTGATGCTATTTTCCAGTGTTCACACAATACCTTATTAATTATTGACAGTGGTTATAACTCCCTCTTGCAAGGAAATTATGGGTGTGCAATCACCCTGTTTGCTTCTGTCAACCCCCAAATACCACATAGTTCAGGAAAAAAATGGGCCAATAAGATACAGAACAGAAAAAGCTGAGATATAACTGCCAAAATGCCTCATCAAGATTTCTGAAGCTGGCAGGCCAGTTCCTGCTGCCTCCAGCTCATCTCTGCAGATCTGGCACTGGTGAGGGCAGATATGTCAGTACTTGCCGGTCTGGTGCTTGACAACAGAGCCACAACACAAGTTTAAAGTTGAGTATCACACCCTAATTCTGCCACAGGGGAAAATTGCCTGAAGCAGTGGTGTGTTGAAAAATAGCCTGAGATAGGAAAGGGCTTAAATGCACAGCCCCATGGGACTAGCAGAGATGCCCAGCTCCAAATACAGCTCCAATTTGATGTGTGCAGGCCAGAGAATGGGCCTAGGAATCACACCAAAAGCCAACATCATGAATCAGCAATGAAAGAATTTAGTGTTTTTTGAATAGAAGTGGAATTGCTTACTGAGCAAAATTCCAAAGGCCATCATGAAAGCATTTCTGCTGCTTACGGATAAGGCTCTGAGCTCATACTGACACATTTCTGCGTGAAAATATAACTTTTTAGTCAGAAGAGATCCTCCCTTACTGTGGAGAGGAGGGTCTGGAATTACCTGTCCCGTTGGTGTCCCTCCCTAGAGCCAAGGCAGAGTGAATTGGGTAAATCCAGGCAGGCAAGCTGTAAGAAAACTCTACAGTTAGAGTCAGCTAGTTGTTGAAGAACTTAGCCCATACTTCCCTTCCAGGGAGTAGAAACTAGACTGTGCTTTTAAATTTTTGATTGTTATCAGGTTCATCATATTGCTGCCAGAATAGGGGCTGTAGGCTTTTACACAACAGCATTAGAGATATCCCCTCTCACTTGTATTCAGATGTGTCATGGGGCAGGAAACTTTCAATAAGCTAGGATAGACACTGCCTTGTTCTCGCACAGCTGGCTTCTTGCATCTTGTACATGGGCCAGAGGAGCCAGAGCAAAATCAACACTACACTGAACTGGTTTTCTGTGCTGGGACATGACAACAGGAGAATCCTAGAATCACAGAATATATTGAATTGGAAGGGATCCACAATGATCATTGAGTCCAACCCTTAGCCCTACACAGCACCATCCTCAAGAGTCACACCATGTGCCTGAATGCATTGTTCAAACACTTCTTGAACTCTGGCAGACTTGGTGCTGTGACCACTTCCCTGGGGAGCCGGTTCCAGTGCTCAACCACCTTCTGGGTGAAAAATCTTTTTCTGATATCCAACCTAAACCTGCCCTGAATCAGCTTCA